>DVZW01000399.1:0-10664 GCA_018237805.1 Mesosemia grandis
GATGAATGAATGCGTGATGATATGTATGCAGTCGCTAATACGACAATTCTTTTCTCTCCCTCGAAGAAATCGAGTCAAAATTTACACTAAATCTTTATCTCGAAACGCACCGAAATGACCTCAAAATGGCGGCGCATCTACCTCCACCGCCCGCGATGGCTCATTGTTTATCGTTTATGGAAATGAATTCTTTGATTCTTTAGCTATCCGGTGGTATAATTTAATTTAGTATTTAGATGATAGATTCGAAACTACAGCGACAAACTGTTTCCCCCGATTTTGTTATCATTAGGTTTTTTTGAATTGTCCCTTTATGGTATCAAATTTTAAGCTAAGAAGAAAATAAAGAGTATATGGTTTACCGTCCCCATCTGGACATATGGGTCAGTCTTTTCAAAAGACAAGGCAATGCTTTTCTACCTTGCCTACAGTTGATTTTCAAACGAAAGAATCACGATGCCAAACGGATCTGTGAACATAGTCTTCGCTGGTGGGTTCTCTCTCCGGAAATTTAAAACTTGATTTGCTAATAATAAGTTTTCTGTAGAGGTCACTTGCCGGACCCATCAGACTTGCTCCTCAAGGAAGACACGGTGCGACTCAAGCGTTGTATATACGCTCTCCAGAGGGACGGCCTCCCGCCCATTACTACGCACAATGTCGTAAGTATATTTCGAACATCGTTTAGAACATTTTAACATATCCTTCTAGAACTATGTGTTTTGGTTAGCCTATAAAGCCTTCCTCGATAAATGTACTATCTAACAACACAGCAATGGTGATGACCTACTGAAGTTGTTGACCAAAAAATAAAATATTGCATAAGATTTGAACCAAGTTCTGTTACATTTTAAAGATATGCGAAAGTTGACCACGGCGAGTATAACTTGGTCGAAAAGTTGAGCTTTCCTGAAGTCAGTGCAGTATTTTCGCGTTTTATCCCGTTATTATTTTTAAGAGCAAACATGATCAGCTAGTTAGATACAAGAATTGTTTAATCCATCACACGCGCAGGTTAGTGTTGCCAACCGTACCATAATATATAGTATAAATAAATAAATAAATAAATATATAGGACAAATTACACGAATTGATCTAACCCTAAACTAAGCAAATTATTTGCTTTTAATATGGTTGTTAGTCAACGATACCAATACATAGAAATTTATATATAAATACTGAAATAAATTTATTAAACATCCAGACCCAAAAACACAGTCCTTTATGTTCATCACATAAATGTCTGCCCCTATCGGGTTCGAACCCGAGCCTCGTCAGCGCCGTTAGGCGAATACTTTTAAAGAAATAAATTGTACTCGAAAATACTATATTTTAGTAAAATAGATCAATGTTTATATTTTGCAACAGTAAAACTAATAATTAAAAAAAACTATATTTTTTGAATCGTACTATATTTTTTATAGCAATTTTTAAATAAATACTATATTCACTCAAAATGTTGGCAACCCTAGCGCAGATACACATTGGTGCAATACCAACCTTGATTGCGGTGTTTAGTCAGTTGCGTAAGTTTACCAGCTACCTTCTCCGGAGACACATATGTTGGTTTTGAGAAACCGGAACCCGACTATGATAAACATTGACGTTATTGCGTTATGGTTTCTAGTTGTGATAGTAGTGACATGTTTTACCTTCGCTCGCCTCTTACGAGCTGCCTGGCAGGAAGTCAGTTGGCTTATTCGTCACTCGAAGCTCGGCAACACGGGGAAGGGCTGTTATAAACATCGTTTTTTTTTTAATTTTCCAGGTTGACGATTGGAGTGACCCCGTTTTGAATTCAGTGCGGCGCTGTCAGTTGTTCAACACAATTCACGACCAAGTCAAAGTGAGTAGATTTTTGGAGGAAATATTGTCTTCCATATTTTTACATGGGTTTTTATTTCGAAAGACTGTCATTATTATTATATTACCAAAATAAAAGACATTCGTACAAATGGTTAGCACAGGTGGGGTACCAAGTATCACGAAAACCATACCTGTTTCGCATATCGTCGGTCTAATTATCAAAATGCATAACTCCTTATAGGTGAATTTTACAGGAGGAAAGAAAACATGATTATTGCTGTATTGAGAAATATTTTTTGAATATTGATTGTATTTAGTATTAAAGTCCCTTGCAAAATTAATTTTGAATAAAATAAGCATCATTGTAACAGGAAGGTTACACGATTCTACACCAAAAGGCATCAAAAGTATTACGCATTCTGATAATTAGACCGACGATATTCAACATTAATTACTCTTTTCGTATATTTTATTCTTATCGGTTAGGGAATAGTGTGACTCTTGACTGTCCGTCGTCTAATGTGCGATCTTTCATTTTATCGTTGATAGAATAAAATTGACTTGAAATGTTTTTGATAGATTTTTATTAATGTCAATATGTCTTCGCGGCTACTTTTCCATCAAGGTTAAAGAGTCAATTTCCGCTGTCCACGCAAATGCAGATGTAAAGTGGTGAGAAATACCAATTTGATTTGTAAAATATTGTTTTTCGTTTGTAATAGGTAATCTTCCACCCCGAGTTCCTGACGTCCACGAACCCGTTGTTCGGACTGGACTATGAGGAGTTCGTGCGGGGCTGCCATCTTGGGGTGTTCCCGTCCTACTATGAGCCGTGGGGCTACACGCCCGCCGAGTGCACCGTCATGGGCATCCCCAGCATCACCACCAATCTCTCCGGTCAGTGTTTCTATCTCTATCTTCCACACAAAGAAGGATCGTCGATGGTAGAGTTCAACGATGTCTCGCCCGGATTGGTACCACCGCCTTACTTATTCCTGCCGCAATAATGCCAGTGCTTTCGGTTGTCGTGTTTAAAACTTTGTTTGTGTTCCTATAACATAAAAAAAATAGTAAAAAGTCTAAACGACCCGTAAGTATCGGCATGAAGTATTTATCGATTCTGTCTTGTTATTTTTCTGTGAATTACGTCAAGTCTCTGCTCACTGTTCCAATATAAAAACTAGTTGCAGTGTATATTTCTTCACAAATTTGATGTGGTCAAAAAAAACAGTTATGGGTGCGGAGAAAATAATTTTCGCCGTGTTTTGTAGGTTTCGGCTGCTTCATGCAGGAGCACATAGCTGACCCGCTGTCTTACGGCATCTACGTAGTGGACCGTCGCCACATCTCGCTCGAGGGCTCCGTGCAGCAGCTGGCGCAGTTCATGTACGACTTCACTAAGTGAGTGTCCACACATGCCCACCGCTGGATCCAACACACAATCAGTTGTCTACACTCGATCTCCACCGGTTCGTGGAAGATCGTTACGCTTTGTCTTCCGGTACACCTAACTCTCTTCCGTCCGTGTCGAACTCCATGTACTAAAGAGGTGGAAAAGTTTCTGTCTCTTGGTCTTCTCGAAAGCTTTAAGATGTACTTAACCAAGATAACTATTACAAATGCAGTCCAACTATAAATGCACATTGCATTTGTAATTTATATCTTTGTGCTCGATAGAATTCATTTATTCATTGTTTTCATGTAATCAGTTTGAAATCCCTACAGTTTAGTTAATAAAATAATTTAAGGCAATATGTAGCGGCTTCAATAATTTTCGTCGGTGTTCGTTTTTTTATAGGAGACGGATATATTCGTTACGGATCTCCTAATAGTAGAACATAACCGCCACCTGGAGATACAATTAGTGATAATTTAATACTGGGTCTTATGTTTCCTGCGTAAGTTCACCGGGGTAACATATCTTCTAATCTGAAACACGACCATAACTATTAGATACTGTCTTACTATAAAACTAAATTATTTGCTTGTGATATGGGTGTTAGTCAACGATACCAAAACATAGAAATACATATTTAAATACCGAAATAAATTTATAAAGCATCCATACCAAAAAATGCTTGCTCAAATGTATGCCCCTGGCGGGTTCCAACCCTGAACACTCGACCGACGAGCCGGTGCAAGTCTAAAACCATTATAATATAACAATGATATTATCGCCTCGTTGGCATAGTGGTACTAGTGTCGATATATAATGCACGAGGTCGAGGGTTCGATACCCTTAGCTTTTTCAGATTTTGACAATAAAAATTCGGATTTTCTTTAAAAATGTCACTGTCCGAGATTGGAATATGTGTCTGTTATTATTCTTACCTGTTTTACCAACTGTCACATCTAGGAACTTAATATCGTCAGCTGATCGTGGGTAGTGGTCCTACACAGTGGCGCCACTGGTGTGTACTGGTTCCACCTCTACTTACCCCTTCGGACATAAATGCCTGATGATATTTATTTATAAAGATATTACAACTAGAGACACGTCTGAATGATAAATTGTATGTTCAAGACTGACTCGCCGGCAGCGCATCATCCAGAGGAACAGAACGGAGCGGCTCTCTGATCTGCTGGACTGGCGGAATCTTGGCATTGTGAGGAAAAACTTTTATTTTATCTACAATTTTATCCTATGGAAATAAAGAAGCAGACATCTTCTGATTGTAAGAGGTAACTGTCGCCTATGTAACACCAAAGGTGTAAATGGTGCGTTCACTTGAATTCGGTGGTCACACTTATTCATGTGACTAAACCGCTCAGTCACTTGAATAAGTGTTCCCCCTTTCTGTAATGTACTTTGTAGTACCGACCTCAATACAAAACGGAACACGGCAATGACACTGAATGTTGCGACAGGAATTGAGACGGTGGAAAACCTATAACTACAATTATACTATAGGAAAATATAGCATTATTGTAATTGATTGAATCAAGCTTTACTTTGCGGAAATTCGTTGTTCAAAGAGGAAATCAAATTACTTTGCAACGATTACGCAAGCAGAGTTCAAAGTGACTTTGTACTCCGCTTGCGTAGCGTTCAGTCTGCTCCTGACAATGCCACGGTGTCGGGGTGAAAACACACTACTTTTTTGCATGTTTGGCATGTAGTGCGGAATTATTGTAAATTCTATTTACATTATTTCATAACATTCATGACTTGTCTATTTTTAATAAATAAATATAAAAAAAATATTTAAATCTGTGAAATTGACTTCTGTGGCCATCATAAAGGAAAAATTAAAATCAATTGTAATTTATATTATCATCGGTCTATGTCAGCCAAAGAGGCGTCAACCACAAAGTCAATTGCTCGTAAAAGCAGTGCGCATGTGAGAACTTATAAAACATTATAGTATATTAATATAGACGGAAAGAAAAGTAGACGGCGTGTTGCCGGCCTACAATGTCTTTACCCCTTATTTCTCCGAAGATATTGTAAAATGCGACTAAGGCTGTAGTGTTTCTGTGTATATTTTACCTTCATATTATTAATACAGTTTTAATTTGTTAAGGAATGACTAAATATTATTACTGTAAAGTATATATGCCTGAATAAAATTTAAAAATTATATTGCTTTTACATTAATCTAGTATTACCGTCAAGCCCGCGCCCAGGCGCTGAAAACCGTGTACCCAGACTACGTAGACCACATGGATCTCGAGCTGGGCAAGAAGTTCAACTACCCGCGACCGATATCCGAACCGCCCAGCCCTACGCACTCAAGTGAGTACACATACTGATCAAGAATGAATACAAACAAACACGCACACAAAACACACCAGTTCGCATACACGTACAATATTCTTACATATAGACACTTATTGGCGCTGATTTGGCAAGAGTTTTTATTTATATTTATATTTTTCGTCAATAGTCAGAAAAGATTACTTAGAGTTAAATAAATATTAAAAAAATGAATATAATTAAAAATGTATAAGTATTAATAATTGAGTTCAAGAAGTAATAGAATTAATATATACCTACCTACAACATTACTATTGCTGTTGGTCATTAAAAAAGAAATTTAAATCCGTTACTTATGTAACCTGTTACTTATTTTTTGTATAACCTATTTCAATAGTTTATCACCGCCACGCGCTCTGGACCTCTTGTCCAAAATGTTCAGAACATCAGAACGAGTTAGACCATAAAGATACTGATCATCAGAACGAGTTAGACCATAGAGATACCGACCATCAGACTGAGATAGACAACGAAGATACCGATCATCAGAACGATACCGATAATGAATTTAAAGACTGTATACATACTAAAGACAAATCGGTACAAACAGAGTTTGACAAAAGTAATTTCTTAAATATCCGAAAATCCCTAGAACTATTAGAAATATCCGACCACGGAGATGTTGATGTAGAAGTGTCATTTGAGAAGGGTATAGACTTCAGCGGATCCGACCACGACAGCTTTCAAACCCCAAAAGACTTCCTCGAACCACTTAACGAAGCAGTTGTCCAGCAAATCGACCAACTGATTGCGAGATTCGGCGACTGTGTTGAAAAAGTGCAATAGGTTGGTCGTGTGACGGTAGTCTTAGAAGTGGTTACAATCAATTAGATAAAATATTTAAAGCACCAGATTTTACAATTTATAGTAATACTTATTTATATTGAACTTAGTCGCTATTAATATTTGCACCACACACTTAAGTTAAGTCATTAAGTAGTGGGATCTATGGAAGTTTATACAAGTTTTAATAGTAAATTCCTTTCCTCAATGCCACAAACTCCTCTGGCTTTCATCAGATATTTCGTCTATCTAGTGTAGAGTAGAAAATAATTCTTCAGTAATCATAGACAGTGAATAATAATGACCTTGCTTCAGATGAGTTTGAAAAAGTATTTACACTTACACTTATGTATTTTTGGAGGTTTTTTTTTATGGAGGATGCATTTTAATCAGATCATCATTTACAAACAATGACCATACTTAAATATCACGTCAATTCGTTACCACTTTATTGCAGTTCCAATATTTGCACTTTTTGGTGTGAATAGCTCATAATGGGGTCGATTCTGTTGTCCCCGGCTAGACTAAACTTAACCAAAATGTGCTTTATTCATGTCAAAACGTCGAATTCGTTGCCCGTCCTTGATGTTTTGACAGGACTAATCCTAATTTTGGTTTAGTTTAGCCTAGTCAAGGACAACGGAATCGACCCCATTATCCACTTAGACTATTCTTAGTTATGTTTGCTAGTTAATGTTGAACACATCGATAATTGAAGACTATACGTAAATCATAAAAAGATTATGTCCATTCTGTTCATTGCAGGATTAACTTTGCTTTGTATGCGTATAGACCTAGGTTTTTCCTGTCATGACTATGAAGCTACTGGAAGTGCTCAGTTCCACTTCCCTGTTAATCCGATACATGAACAACTTTCTTATTTCTAGATGATACCTTATTCTATATCTCAAGTCAATGTATAAATTGTTACCTAATTCGTCGTAAAATAATGTCTTAGGAGCAACAACGCCCGCCGCGTCCGTCCATGGATCTGAAGATGAAGATGAAGTAGATGAAGAGAAGGAGCTTGCAGAATTAAGGATCTCTGATAACTAACAGCTTTTTGATATACTCTTATTACTAAATAACCAGTGATAGAAACCTAGGTATAGCTACATACATATCAGTACTTCAAGGGTTAATCACCATTCTTGGACGGATTATACGTGCTCGGTGTTCGAACAATTAGGATTTCAATAAATTGTTTACGATTAAATGGAAATCGGATTTAAACAGTTTTAACTAACTCTAAAGAGTTCCAGATCATGTAGAGTTTGATCGATACGATATCTACGTACTGTTGAACAGTTTTATTACGCTGTTGTTGATAATTAATCAGTCTAAATAAATACGTCGCAAAGATTGAACAGTTAAAGAAAAACATAGTTACACTACGCTATTAAGCCTTATTTTTCGAGTTAGCAGAATCTTCTGACCTATCGACTATAATTTATTGACTCCTAAATGTTTAGGCTCCTTAAACAAGTGATTCCATCAAGAAATATCTATTGAAAATTATCAAATTTCATTTTTTATACATATTATGTTATTTCGTTTTATATTATTATTGTATGGACGGAATTAATAAAAAAATATTCATATTATTCTTGCCTTACATATGCAATATTATTTTAAGACATTATTGAATCATAATTTAAAGTTTTTTTTAATATATAATAGTATGATTTTATTGGGAGTAACATTTTTATGTTTATATCGTTATTAATTTTTTATATCGTTTATTGTCTTTAATGAAGATACAATTATATAATCTTAATGACTATTGTCATTATCCGAAGGGCCCAATTCCTTTCCACAAAAAATATGTTTATCTTGTGAGCTCAGACAAAATAAAATATTTTTTTATGTGTGGTCACATATTGTAACATCAGCTTCCTTTTAAAATATAAAAAAATGTGTAAATCAATTTTAAAACTAGCTTTCAGTCGTTCAAAGAAAGTCTATGTATTGTCAGGAAGCCAATACGTATATTTGTATTGCTCCTATTTTAAAAACCAAATTCAAACCAACATAGTTATTTTATATGCCTAATTTATACAAAAACAATATTGAAAAATGTTTTACTATGCTAACCTAATAAAGCATTAAAACCTTTTATACGATTTTCTAAGTAATATTTCATATCTCTTGAAATTAATTTATTTTATCTTAAATAAGTTAATTCTTCGACATATTTTATTGATTTATCTGATTTTTTTTTAAATTGTACTTGCTTTATACAATATTTATTACTGCTTAAATTATTCATGCTTAAATTTTACTTAACATATATGTTTTATTAATAAGCGCAAATTTGTGTTAACAAGGATTAGGTGTACGTTTCACAAATTTCTAGGTTCTCAAGGAGTCGCAGGTTCGATTCACATGTAACTGATAATATCAGATCAGTTTGTAGTCTACCAAAGTAGACTACTAATACACGATATATTAATAAAATACACTAATAAAAAAAATACACAATAGACTAATAATATATAATACACGTATTAAAATATGTGTGTTGTATATTATTTATTTTGTATTATTTTATACTCCGGAGACAATTATTTAGGATCTAAATAATTTCATATGAACCGATCAAAAATACATATACTTTGTATTTAACTTGTAGAAAACAAATATATTATAAATCATAATGTTCTATAAAAAATACAATTTCTTTTATATTTATTATTTTATAATTAAAATATGAATTTATTTGTAAAGTAAAAAATATATAATGGTTATGCTATTAATATATTTGTACAATGTCGGGGGAAAATCACGTATTCAGTCCAGGGGTGATCAGAACTGCTTTGATATATACGTTTTTTACGAGTTTATACTATAAATCTTATTTTATAATAAAAAGTTTCAATTTATTATCGATTCTCGGTAGTTTGTGTGCACTCTAGTATATTATATGTTTAATAATTGTTTTATTCGTTGTACGTGCCTGAATCTTAAATTATATAAATCAAACAAAATATAGAAAAACGATGATATATGTTGCCAAATAGAAATAATATATAAATAAAAATAATCATCATTGGTCTAAACAAGATCCACTTCTCTAGGCCTGTAGGTCTCCCCTAAAGATCGCTATAATAGTAGCCACGCTGACCGCATTCAACGGTCGTCGTCGGTCCTCATGGTAGACTTTCGCACACAGCTCTTATGCGGAAAGAATATTTAAGTTTAAATATGTCCACGAATTTATTTTATAATTTTATAAGAGTAATTAGTATTTAGATTAGCAATAGTGCATGTGTAATATGTTATAATTATAGTTAAGTTATAATCTAAAATGTATATGAGTAAACAAAATCTTATAAAATCTAAAATTACAGACGTTGAAATTATTTTTGATAAAAATATATATACAGTTGTTTCTGGTCATCTAATGTTCCTATCTCTTATCGCACTTTTATTTACGAATTCAAGTAATTTTAAATTAATACTAAGTAATAACAATATTAGTTGGCTTTGTATTGGATTATTTTCACGTGCTTCGAAACGGGCCAAATTTTAGTGTAACGGATCTTGTAACGACACTCGTACTATAAACAAAATATATATTCCTTTTAAGGATAAACCCTCCGAAAAGATGGCAGCGCAATCAACCGTTCTGTGATAATTTTATCTTTATAATAATTTTACATTTTTTTTTAATAGGGCCACGGCTTTTTTGTGGCATAATATATATTTCCCTACCTCCTGTAAAGTTTATCCTCCATAATTATGTTTACTTAGCATAAATACTATGGCGAGATTTGTACTTGCACGAGGAAAAGCAATATGGTGCTTAAGAACCGCAATACATTGATTGTATTGTGGTTGTTTGGTACCAGATTGCTTTTCCTTGTGTCTTATGTATAATAATAACTCATATATTGGTACCGGTGTCGGTATAAGATGCACGAGGTCCTGGCTTCAGATCCCAGGTCAGGCAAATAAAAAATGTTTTTTTCAGATTTTATGAAAACAAATTCTACTGCCCGGGATTGAAATATGTACGCGGTAGGTCACGTAATGGGATATCATCGGCTAGTTAGAGGTATACTAGTACACAACAGTATAACTGGTATGTACTAGTTTTACCTCTGCCTACCTCTTCTGGGATAATCATATATATTGATATTATGTAATATAGTATAATCTTCAATATGGAATATTGTCATGAAGTTCGTTGGCTTGTCGAGTTTTACACTTAAAAAGAAGTATCCGTTTTGAAGCACAATTATATTTAAGTTTCTGTTACTAGATTTTTCTAGGCCTTACTGCCATGTTAATTAGGTATAATAAAGGTAATGGGAGA
>DVZW01000400.1:0-10663 GCA_018237805.1 Mesosemia grandis
GCACTCGATTCTCTCTGCTTACCCCACAATGGACCTGGCGTAATGGTATTAAAATAATCTATTTTTTCTTATAAAACTTTTCTTTGAATTTAACGTCATTGAAGTTGCATATTTAAATCCAATGTCATTTCTATTAAAATTTATTGTCTGTATTTGATTTGTCCTCGATATGGTGAAAGGCTGTCACATCATTGGACTTCACAGACTCAATTTTGGCAATGTATTATTAACACATTTGGTGTATTTAGGCGACGGGTATCTCTTACCATCAGGAGATCAGTCTGTTTGTTTGCTTTCCTATGAGATTAAAAAATCTAGTGCTAGTAGCATGTGCGTGTACTAGTTGCACATATACCTACCAGTTCGATGATAATGTGTGAGATTATATATATAAATTTATCCATTTAAATGAAAATATTATTGGATTAGATGAATTTAACATAAAAATAACATTTATCATCGTTTCGGTCGATTCTAGTGATGTTCTAATGCTATAAAGACTCATTATATGTTGAGAAATATCCCTTATTTCTAAAAGGGTAGTTGCTAATCGTTACGTTTGAGGAACTTACATCACATGGCTTCGCCGTATTCGATCTGCGTGAAATAATAATAAATCTATTAGTTTTGAATTGCGAATTGGGTAACACAATATTATTTGTAAAAATAATATGGTTGATCTGTTAGTTTTGATTTACAAATTGAGTTATGTGGTTAAGTTTTAAATTAAGAATTAGGTAACGTGGAAATGTCTGATGCGTTAGTTTAAAATTAAGAATTGGGTAACGTGGAAATGTCTGATCTGTTAGTTTTAAATTACGAATTGGGTAACGTGAAAATTTCTGATATGTTTGTTTTAAATTATAGATTGGGTAACGTGGAAATGTCTGATCTGTTAGTTTTTAAATTAAGAATTGGGTAACGTGGAAATGTCTGATCTGTTAGTTTTAAATTAAGAATTGGGTAACGTGGAAATGTCTGATCTGTTAGTTTTAAATTAACAATTGGGTAAAGTAAATCAAAACGAGGGAAGAAAATGAAAAGAGAGTAGATAGAGAAAGAACTGAGGCTGAGAAAGTAGTTGCGGTAAGGTAGAAAAAACACTGAAAGACGCTTAAGCCTATGCTCAGATAAGCCATAGAGTAGTGACATTCTAGGCTGGCGCCACAAGATAGTTACTTCATGAATTAAAAATTATATATATTTTATTACAATAATATTCTACCTTGAACTTTGAAATTGATATTTGTTAATTTAAATTGTAAATTGTAATTTGACAAGTTGAAAGGTCAGATTGTAAACTTATGACCCGAATGACAAAATAGAGCAGATTCCATCATTTTAATATTAATAGGTTCATATTTGAGTTCCTATTCTACCACTAATTATTATTTTATTAATATTCAATATTAAATGTCACCAAATGTATTTTTAATCGATTTTGCAATAGTTCTCTTTTAAGTTATATTTATTTTAATATTTATGAATTCAGCACAATGCCTTTATTAATAGTCACCTTGAAATTATATAAATTTAAAACGACTCTATCGATATAGTTGTCTATATATGAATATGTGGAGCACAAAATCTTGGTACCCCTTTCCTTCTAGTGGTAAATTTGGTGTACATAGGAGTATGGAATTTGGAACAGTCAAAGTTTATATGAAGAAGAAGCGCCGGATGCTAATATTTTTTTAAAATAATGTAAAAAAAACACATTATACATACTGCTATGCGTTTGACACACATACATACAAAGACATTATATTCTTTCATTGTATCCTTTCTTTCTTTTTCAAAATAGCTTCAAGTCACCATATAGGCTATCCTGTCAGAATCAATCAGTATTTCAATCAGTAGTAAAGTAAACGTTTTTATCTCATAGGGAAGCAAACACGCAGACCTCCTAATAGTAAGAGATAACCGTCCCTATACACCATACTTTTTGAGTATAGGATAACAAGACTCGTGTGATAGTGTACCGGCTACTTTACTCTCCAAAACGGATCACGATTGTTAGAAATGAAGATGTGAGAAGCCTTCCCCTCCCGCTGACGCCGAGCGACGCGCCTATATAAAGTCCTGAAGGAACATAATAAGGCACTTCATTTCCGATCGACACTCAAATTCTGAATTTATGCCAAATTATTAATTTTAATTTCGTAGTAACTTCATTTGTATGCAATAAATTATATTTCTAATTTAATTTCTAGTTATTCATACGAATATTGTATTTGTAACTCCATATCATACTAGAAACTGAGATGAGAACATTTTCAAACTAGGTTGAATCCTAACACCTCGAAATTGAGTGACGATTTTATTGTAACCTTGAAAACAAATAGATCATAGGCTTGAAACTACGCGTTAATAATTAACTTTAAACTTTAAAGTATTGTGTAGCATTTAAAAATTAACTTAATTTTTATTGATTTATAGTTGATTATCATGTACGCTTCGTCTACTTATATAAATAAAACAGCACCTAGTAGAAATAGCTGACGAGTAAAAATGTTATATAAGGATTCATTTATTCAGTATTAATGAACCTCGGAAGCCTTAAAAAATGACCGCTAGAAGGCAGCGCAAGTAGAGGAATACAAATGTTTTCAATTTTCTCGAAAGACGGGACATATTCATGCCTTAAAATACTTCAACGTCCGTAACTGATACTATGAATAAAATCAAATAAGGATACGAGAAACCGGCCACTTTACTCTTCAAACCGGAACACGATAATGGTAAGCACTGGCATTATTGCGCCAAGTCAACTTCCGTAAGTGTAAACAATCATAATAATTTGCCGTCCCAAATACTTAAACAAACTTTTGAACTAGCGACAAATAATTGATAAAAGTTTTGAGTGAGACAGGATCACTGAGCAATGCGTTTAAAAGGTAGCAGCACTGTAGGGTCGTTACATTTACAATATGAGTAGAAATTATAGCCTATTTATTGTACATTGATCGAAACAAAAATGTCTCCGATACACGAAACGATTGGTCGTAACGATCGATCATTTACTGAATTGAAATTGTAGGATAAAGACGTTACCAAATAATTCAAATTCATAAAATGGAAAATGAACTTCTTTTTCTTTCCTACGTGACTGTAACTTTGATTCGGCTACAAAAGAAAAAAGAAAACCTAGAAAAATGTGGGTTACGAAATGGCTATTAAAGCACAACCAGTATTTCCATGTAAATTTTTTAATAGAATCAGAAGATTGGCACAATTATATACGAATACGGAACCCACGTACTTCAAATGATAAAATCTAGTATCACTTAAAATACAGAAAAGCAATACAACTATGAGGCAAGCTGTCAGTAATCACAAGCGTCTTAGTGCGACTTTGCGTTTTTTAGCCTTTAGTCGATCTTATGATAATCTTTGTTTTGTTTTCTATAAAGGCTCTTGCTCTCTGTTTGTTTTTTTGTTTCGTTCATCGAGTGTAGGTAGGTACAGCAATAAATATTCTGCGATAAAGGCGTGCGATGCGTGCGTCGACCGGCGCAAAGTGAGACAAAATTGAGTTGTCAAATATCATACACTGCCAATTCGACGATTCGACGAGTCATCGTTACGATATTCATGATTGCAATGATTTTTGTTGCGATTTCCGACATCGCCTTCGATGAAGTAAATCGTTAACGATATTTACATACACTATCGATTCGTCGTTTCGATCGGTCTGAAGCGACGGATCGTACAGATGAATCGTACCGTATATGGGTGCCTTTACGTTTAATTGTCAGAGTCACTGTCAACATTATAATATCAATTTTCTATTACTTTGTATTTGTAATATCTAATAATATTAAATTTGTGATTGTGTAATGTGTATTTTCAATGTTGTATTTAAGAAAACGTAAAGATATATATACATCTATATCACAACTTATTTCAAGAATAATTGAAATGAATAATTTGAGTTGACCTATCAAAAAATAATATATTAAAAATGTTTCCAAAATATTTAAGATCAACTTTTTTCGCTCAAAATAGAACTTATAAAAATTTTGGTCACAAAAGACAACCTGAAGCAACAGTCACTGTATTATGGCATGGATTCTTAACATTTTCATTTATCGGTTTAGGGCTTAATTGGAAGAGGTAACCTAATTATTTTGTAAATTTTGTTTATATTTGTATTAATTCCATATAATTGTGTATAATTCCAAATGGTACAGATATTTGTTTTGTATAATGTGTGTTATTTTTACACAAGAACTACTGGATAGATCTGTATAAAATTTTATTGTAATTTAGCTTCTCCATCAGAATAACACATAGGCTATTTTTATCCCGCAAAAATCTTTAAACCAAAAATGTTCTAGCGGGGGGAATGTTTTAGAAATTGGTACCCACGATAGTTTTTTAAAAATGCGGGGAGAATGTGGGGACACCCCGCACTCCACAGAAAAAACTCGTAGACCGTTAGTTTTTTCTCAGGGATTTAATAGTCAAAATTTTTTTTTTGGAATTATAAATATTATTTTTTTAGTATATTATGTTTTCACTTAAGTTAGCAGTCTTCACGACTGCCTCCCAGTTTTTTGGTTTTTCTCAAAAACTGTGTTTCCAGCAAGTGGAAATGGTTGACAGGGGTCCCCCTACTCCCCAACCCCAATTCTAATCCAACCCGTTCTAGCTATATATACCACCATTGATCGGTCATTATTCACTTTTCCGTTTAGAGCTCATGTGGGGTATGATAAAAAATGGCATTGTATCAATAAAAACAGGGGTAGGTTATATTATCAATGAGGAGATTATTTCTTAGTTAAAAGTCCATAATTGATATTTCGTATGTAATCTCATTGCTAAAAGAAATGATTAACAGAATTCATGTGACTTTATGATTTGTTGCAGCATTAATAGGCTAGTATTTGGAATAGAAGTGGATGAAGAATTGAAGACCCCTTTAGATAAATAAATATATGTACATATTTAAGTAAATTATTAACTTGTGTATATATTAGTACCAATTAAAATTTAATGGATGTTCCTGTTTCATTAAATGATTATTAAACTAAAGTAGTCTAAATATAAATTGTATGGGGTTTTATTTTTTTTAGCACATTTATTTGACCCGTTTTTAGCAGCTGTGTTGTACTAGTGTGACGTCACTGTAAAGTTAATACTAGTATCTCAGTCTCCAGATTAGAAGTTAATAAATAAAATATAATCACACCATTATTTCCGAAGGGAAGGCAGAGGTGAAACTAGTACATATGCTACTAGTACACCCACAATAAGCCAATGATATTAATTCAAGAATGGCAGGCATGTCACCATATAACAGTAAATATTTACAAATACTAATAATCAAAATGTGGCATGAGTAATACAAATGATTTTGTGATGTGTCTCATAACTAATCAAAGGCTAGTTTTTCATTTTTACTCAACCAGTGAATCTAACCCAGGACCTTGGGCAGCTTCTATTTTAGAACACACACTTGGACAATAAGAGTCATTGTGCATGGTGATGAAAGGGTGAAAATTTAAAACAGTATGGCAAAGTAAGAGCAAATGACTGTTGTCATCTGCTGCGTCTAGAATCCAGTACCCCAAACATGCCCTTATTTTAATATATACTGCGGTGCACAACTAGTTGCATTATGTACATCAGGGTTGATCTGATGCAAAAATTTCTAAAAGTGGGTTTTTAGTGATCATTTGGAAGGAAAAGCTAAAAATTAAACTCAGTGTGCTTAATAAAGCGAGTCAGTACATCATACCGGGCCATCGCCTTTATAAGGCTCAAGTTCGTCTTCACATGGATACTGTTCTCATCTTTGGGTAGGTGCACCCGAGTATCAACTACATCCATTTGACCGCAGTCAACACAGAGCAGCTCTAATTGTCAACATAGCGACACAGGTTGAACTATCATCGTCTATCGTTTTCACCTCGATGTCTGGAAATCCTCAACTGCGCGATTTTGTCGGCATTTTAAGCCTCGCACAACATCACTGTGGAACAAACTGTCAGTGGTGGTATTTCCGAACTTATACGACTGGGACCTTCAAGAAAAGAGCCCGTTCATTTCTCAAAGGCTGGCAACGTAACTCTGATGTTTTAATTATACATGGGCGGTACTTACCATCCTGCTCGTTAACCCCTCCCCCTATACTATAAAAATGCAGATTTCACAACATATTTTATTAAAAAGCAAATGTTCTTGTTGTTTGTTTCTCCTACAATCTGTTGGTGTTATTGCTGGCACATTCAGTAGAAGACCTTTGTCACATCCTTACTGTTTAAACACTTAAAACGTCGCGCTTTATTGTGATTTGCCATTAGGGACCGGGCCAGCCGCCAGGTTTTAGAGCCAGTGGGATATGTTATTTAGCCCTTTTAAGAGTATGGTACATTATATTTAATAAATAGTACCTAATACAACACCTTTCTCTGCTTCCAATCTTTTACTCGGACCGTATATTAAGCTTGTTCCATTAAACAATTGTTCGACGGTAAAACTTGCTGGTTGATGTGAATTTTTAGATAAATATATATAATCACGTCTATTATCCCCGAAGACCATTAGTGACAGGTGGCAAGCCTGTGGCCACAACAAGCACATAATATTCCAATCCTGGGTAGTGATTTTTCATAAAATTTCACTATTACCTTTTCACTAATCTAGTAGGTTGTCATACAAAGCGACTGGCGAAAGCCAGTCTTTTTATTTGTTTCTAAATATTGACACCCAAAATGTCATTTCGTATTCCACTGCTGGTTGATGGAGGATCGCAAATGGTACCGTGATTCGGAAGAAGCTTATATTGCCATTGGACGTCTATGATACTAGAGATGAATAACTGATATGACAACTCAGAAGGAATTTTATATCATTTTAAAAATATATGTAATAATAACACTTTTGTAATTATTTATACAACATACATTATTGTTATAACTATACAATAATATAAGTACTTTAAACAAATTCATTTTAATATTACATTTCAATATAATAAACACTTACAAACGTTTATAATGTACAAAACTTCTACATTTATATAATGAAAAAAAGCCTTATATGAACGCTAATTATAAAATACTGCTGTTAAAATGTTAAATCCCTAGCAAGTACGAACTCTATTTAAAGCAACCATGTGTTTACAAAAAATGAAAATCATATCATATATTTAGGCCACGTATGTAGCCTAAATATATGACTAGTTTTTATTTTTGCTGCTCAGGCACCCCTTTAAAACATACATAAGATTTCTCAAATAACAGATTGATAATAAATAATATTTATCCAATTACCATGATCCCTATGGCCTATTGATTACCAGTGTTTACATTTCCAGCACAAAACCAAATGTCATTGTTCGGTAAACAATTTTTACTATGCATATCACGTCTATAGGATAGAGGATTACCGTCTGCAAGCTTTAATTAGCAACCCATAAAAAACCTTGTAGCAAGTAGTGTCCACCTGGTCGTGTGACGCTGGCCTTGAAAATCGCCACCACTTTTTGATGGTGGTGATGATTGAGGTAACCTTTTTGTGGGAATCGTAAAAGGTAACTAGGAATTACTATCTAGGGGATAGTCAGAAGCGTCTTTTTGTATATTGCATACCATGTTGAGGCTACTCTCTCAACCTCCAAGAGAGTATCTGAGAACGTGTCTCTTACTCTAATTCTTTGTTCTTTATACCAAGATGTTTCCATTTCTACCATTCTTCCCTTTTCTTTCGTCTTGTTATAATGCAATAATGGCGACTAAGCTCACCATGTCACTTCGACATTTCTACGATGTGAAATCGTGGACCGAGGAAAGGTACTCACTGCCAACCCGTGATGGGGCAATAGGTGTGAATATACAATATTTTATTTATATACCCTAACATAATCACCTTTCTTATCTACATAGAAGAATGGCGCCGAGTGGGAGTGATTCGAATTAATGACAGTAAGTAAACCGTTCCTATTAAGAAACACTTGTGCTTTACATTTTCTTGAGCAACGCGATGAGCAAGTCCAAGATGTGCCCCCTTTGCTTTCATTGTTCAACGCATACGGATATTGCTCGTATACCAAAAGCTTTCCACCTTTACGAGACGCGATAAAATGTATTTCTGCAAAAAATAAAATAAGTATAAAATTATTAATTTCTGGAAATTAATTAATAAAACAAAAGTTATTATTACCTTATTTGTTTAATAATAATTGTGCAAATTAAGACCATATATATATTTTTTTTGTGGCAATGAATGTCAAACAACTACTTATTTAACTTCCATACCATAGCCTCGTTGATAACCACTTTTAAACATGACTAATTTAAGGGTGACAACCTTTACCAATCAGTGACAAGCACTGATGATATTGCAGCATCCGCATATTCTAACACCTAGTAAATCTAGGGTCTAGTGTCTGGGTTCCAGCCCACACTATCGCGAGTTCATACAGAAAATAGCTGACAAAATGATCATAAATTTACTATTTTATAACAACTACGAATAATATTTAAATACATCCCGATAAACAGGATTTACCCCTTACCTGAGTATTCTAAAAATACTTCAGATTACAGAAATACAAAGATTTTAATTGATGACGTACAATCGTCGTCATCTTAATTTCAAATACAAAATTTTGAATTTTTAGATTTGGAATCAAAACTTAAACTATGATCCGATACAGATATATCGGCGATTTCGTTGGTTTTCCTATATATCGGATACGGCGATAACACTTAGGTTATTCATGAATACATCTTGACTTCGACGCTATAACCATTTGTCATTACTTAGTAAGTAAATAACACTTACACGTGCCATTAACGCGCTGATATTTAATCTTTTCGGAATAAATATGAATAAAACGATATATCTTCTGTATTTAAAAAATAACTATTATGTATTTCTATTATTAATTACAATTATGAAAGCTTAATTAAATTAATATTTTGTTAAATTACAATTCCTAATTTTCGTTAGTTGACATTCTACCTTAAATATACCTACATATTTTTTATCTTACGGAATAACAAACAAGCGGACGAATCTCCTGATGGTGAGAGACAACCGTCGCCTAAATACATCAGTGTTAATGGTGCGTTGCCGACCTTGAGACTGGAATGTTGTCTCTAGTGTCAGTTTTTATCCTACCTTCCAAACAATGACAATTAACAGCCATAGACGTAATCCAGGCAAGAATATGTAGAGCGGAACCATCCCGGGCGAGACAGCAGAATTCTGCCACTTAACAGTCATCGTGACGTCTTTAACCTTCGCTTGCCTTTTACAAACTGCCTGATAGAAAGTCAGTTGATCTATTATTCACACTATATTATGTAATTAGTAGAATCAGACGTTTCTTAGTTTCGCATAGTTCAAAAGCGAAATTGAATTATTTTGCAATTCCGCATCACACGTGCGACGCACAACCACCAAGAATTTCGAACGCAAAACCACACAAAAGTACACTACGCACGTTTAACCTTCACACCGAGGAATCGTCGGGTATTGCCTGTACACAGCAAAAGCGGTGTACAAAGTTCTTCGAGAAAATTTCGTCTTTGAACTATATTATGTATTCTTCCATTGGAAAAAGACTGACTTCCTTCCTACTAGGAAGCACGTAAAAGGCGAGAAAGGCTTAAACAAGTCACCGGCAGCTGGACCACTAGGTGGCAGTTTTGCGATGGCCAGATGAACATATGCAAGATACTTAACACCCTTGCCGCATGGTTGGTAGCGCACAATTATAAGTTAGTCTCTATAGCCGAAGGTTAGGGGTCATTTCAATATTACGTAAACATCGAAGCTGGGGGGGGGTCTTCGCTTAGTTCAGAGCTTCCCAATGTTATAAGGCCGGCGGCGCACACTTTGGGAACCCCTGGCTTAGCTTATTTTTGATGACATTGGCGGTTTTTTTCAAAATATATATATCAATATAATATAGAATTTTTTTGATTTTTGTTGAGAAGGGGAGGGGGTTAAAATGTTGCTGACGTCATACCCTAATTACCCCAAAATGGTGCACATCAGGAGTTCCGTCTGCAAATCCGACCTTTTACCTATGTTATATATTTTTTATTTTATATATTTTGTTTATAATGTAAGTCATATCGTCTGCTTTCTACTATTATATATTTTCTATAATATAAGTCCTAAGTTATTCATTTTTCGCCTTCAGAACCACTGAAGTCTAAGAACCATCGGTATCGTACTTACTTTTTTATTTAATATCGATATTTTATAATATAATAGAATAAATCGCAAATGAATGCCTATTTATAATATATTTTTAGATCAAATATAATGAAAAATTATGTATAAAATAAATCCTACACGTAAAATGTTAGAAAACATTTCAATATAAATTAATATTTAAATTAAATAACATGACGTCACTACAAAAGCCTATATAATAAATTTTAAGCTAGTAACCGGCAATATAATCAATTGTGATACAAAAATGTTCGACAACTAAAATTTGCACCTAATATACATACGACATTTTATTTAAATAGTTATACCCTCACGCGTGATCCTTCCGCAAGGGTAGGTAAAAGTAAAATAATTAATGAGTATTAAGAACTCTTGTGAAGTTTCCTTACAAATCTATTCTGTCCAAGTTTGAAAAGTTGATTGTTCAATTCGAAAATTGTCAAACCTCATACTTTGACTGTAC
>DVZW01000401.1:0-10643 GCA_018237805.1 Mesosemia grandis
TCATATGCTTAGTTTCACGACTTGTAGAGTGCTTACTTATTCCTATAATTAGTTCAACAATTTGTACAGTGTTTACTTAATCATCAACTTATTCATATGCTTAGTTCCACGATTTGTAGTGCTTACTTATTCACGAATTAGTTCCACAACTTGTACAATTCTTACTTATTCATGTAATTAGTTCCTCAATTTGTACAGTTCTTACTTATTTATATGTTAGGTTCCACGATTTGTAAAGTTACGTACTTACATATTCGTGTAATTATTTTCACGATTTGTAGAGTGCTTATTTATTCATGTAATTAGTTCCACAATTTGTTCAGTGCTTCCTTTTTATATACTTAGTTCCACGATTTGTAGAGGGTTTACTTATTCGTGTAATTAGTTCCACAATTTGTACAGTGCTTACTTATTCATATGCTTATTTTCACAATCGGTGGATTACTTACTCTTTCATTTTACCTTTACAGCTGCACAAGCTACACATGGGGCACGTAGACGGACTTTGTGGGAAATTTGACGGCGAACCAGCGAACGACCGTTCAATGCCAGATGGATCAGTAACTGTTAATACGGAGCATTTCGGACACAGTTGGGCTAAACCTGGTTTACCAGCAGACGCTTGCAAGACAAAAGTTATTCCACAGGACCGTCAAAAACGTGTGCTAGAACTTTGCAATGTTATTACGTGAGTAGGATTTTAAATTTAAATTGTCGCGAAATCCTAACATTACTTATTCGTATTTTATCGGGATATTCACGATAGGATTTTAATTTTTCCCATATCATACATATCGCCCATTACATTTCGCCCATATACACCAAAGGTGTATATAATTGTGCGTTGCCAACCTTGAGTCTGGGGTGATAAGGCTTTTGCGTAAGTAAGTGTAGCAGCTACTATACTCTCCGAACCGGAACATGACAATGGCAAGTACGCAGAAGAAGCGAAAAAATTCAGTGTGAATCGTTCGTAATGTTCGAGTCTTTTATAAGTATCCCACAGGCGCTCAGGCGTATCATAACAAAATAATATAAAATGTTTTTAGCGAAGAACCCCTTTCGCGATGTTCCAAAATTTTGAACCTTGACAAATGGCGGAACATCTGTCTGGAGAAGATCTGTAAATGTGCTGAGCTCACAATAAACGGTACCAAGATGACCGAAGAGAAGTGTCGATGCTTGTTGGTGGAGAAGCTAGTGGCCGAATGCCTCGCCGCCGACAAGAATATCGACGTCTCTAGCTGGAGAATGGACATGGATTGCCGTATGTATTGCTTAAATATGTTTATTATGGTGCGTACACTTATGTAACTCGCCTCATTCACATAGCGTTACCGGTGTCGGTATAAGATGCACGAGATCTTGGGTTTAATTTCCGGGTCCGGCATAACAAAACATGGTTAAATGCTCTTTCTTAGATTTTCTGAATATAAAGGTTTTTTGTAAAAAATCCTACCCCTTTTGGTTTAATAGGCGTGATTATTCACTTATATATGCGCGTTCTTTAATAAATATAATAAAATCAGTGCAACGAGGTATGTAACGTTGACCCATTTAGTTGTTAGTAACAATCTTTAGCGTAAATAAGTAACTATAAAATAATTATTATAAAAAAAAAAAATATATATTTGAATAATAATATTTATTAGTTTATTTATTTTATCTTTTAATGGTTTGTAGCATCGACATGCCCGGCTCCGCTGGTGCATTACGACTGCTACCACAAGCGCTGCGAGCCCAGCTGTGGGGCGGGAGCTCACGACTGCCCGCCGGGCGACGGCCATTGCTTCCCCGGCTGCTACTGCCCCGAGGGCTTACTGCGGAGAGGCGACGACTGCGTACTGCCCCACGACTGCCGCGACTGTGAGTTCCACGTCACTCATGTTTTAAACTTAAAAAATTAAGAGTTTAATCAACAATATGAATATCATGCGAGGGTACACATACTAGGTGACACGAGCCTATATCCTATTTCTTCTTTATTTCCCTTTGCTATGCAGAATACGAAGATTGTCCCCCCGCTCCACCCATCCATCCCGCAAGACTGCGGACTGAAGACGAAATAACAGAAGGATATAAACTTCGACTCCATTTACTTTTTAAAATAAGGACGGGGGAAAGATGACAAATCAATTTCGAGATTTTTAGGAAGATTTGGATCCACGAATGTAAACAGCAAAATCGCCTAACGGAGAGAAATGGATTTCAATTTTTTTTTTATTTCATGCGATAGCTAGCAAACTTGCAACTATATACACCAAAGGAGTTAATGGTGCGTTGCCAACCTTGAGTCTAGATGATGAAACTCTTGCGTAAGTGTACCGTCTACTTTACTCTCCGAACCAGAATACGACAATGGCAAGCACGATATTGCGGCAGGAAGGTGCAGGCGGTGGTACCGATCTGGGCGAGTCATCGCTGACCTCTACCACCTAATAATCACGATAATAGTGATTTGGGAAACCATCGCTCGCTTCTTAAGAGCTGCCTTTGCACCAACACAGGGAAATTCCGCATTTTTCACTTCTATCGTCTTATCATAAGCATTACGCCGATTCTATTTATTATTTAGTATATTAGTATCCTTAAGTATTTTGGTCCAATCGCCCGGAAAGTTGGAGCAAATCTTGAAAAGACCATAGTCACGGGTAAGATCGAAGGGAAACGACCACGTGGGCGGGACCCAATGCGCTAGACGGACCAGATCCGCTGAACACTCCACTCCAAAGTACACGATGCTATGCACATGGTTCACAACCGGTATGCTTGGCGCAATCTAATCCAAGGAAGGACAATCTCTAGAGGAGGTCACGACCCTCAGCAGTGAGGAAAACGACGCGAGGAGGAGGAGGAAATTAGTATGGTCTAACTCAGGATTTATGTCAGCACAAGATTGTTGTATGTCAGCAACTACTTAATAGTATCCTGTCGACTCTTAATTTTTTCCCGACTGAAGGAGGGTTATATTTTTCGAGCGTATGTATGTATATCCATTTCTTTGGCACGCCCTACAGTCCAAACGGCTGGACGGATTTGGACATTTGAGATGTCGTTAGATTCGTCAGAATTGTGGTAGTGACATAGGCTATATAAATTTCAAAATGGCGCTTGGAAATGGAAGTAAAAGGCGGTTTTTAGTCGGGCTTTTTCGTTGTCGTGTTTAATAATTATTTGTTTATCAAATAGGTACATGTACGGGAGTTGGATCTCCAGCGAAGTATGTGACATTTGAAGGAGACGATCTACCTTTCCTTGGCAACTGCACGTATTTGGCTTCTAGAGACAGGAATGCAACCAACCACCACAGATACGAAGTAAGTTCTCACATTTTAAAATGATTCAAAATTAGTTTTCTACACACATCTAAATTTTACTAACATGCTCGTATTAAAGAAATGAGAGAAAGAGATTGTCCGATAAAAAATATCAGTCTTGAAATGAATAGTGAAAAAACAAAACAGAATGTGTTCCTGATATCTGGAAATTAAATCGTGTAATTCCGTATACATATAAGCTAGAATTTCTTGTAACATGTCTTACCTCAAGGGACTGAGAATTTCTGGATACTTCGATCCGATGACCCGCTGAACGTCCCATGAAGTTTCCAGTGCGGTGCCGTTTATTATGGCAAACTTTTGTGAGTCCTGTACCCAACAGTGGATGTCGCTCGGACAATGATGATTTGAAATTCTGGTTACTATGATCCCATTTTGTTCTAGGTATACGCAACTAACGGACCCTGTGAAGAAAACAGCGCTATAGTTTGTACCCAAGTTGTACATTTGTTGCACGAGAAAAATATCATTCAAATCAGCAAGATTCCAGAGTCTAAAAAGGTAAGTCCTCGAACGCCAAAAACTGAAACACCTGTAGAGTTGCGATTATACAGGGTGGAAATCTGGTGCCATCAGTTGAGATTTTTATTTTTGCCCCCATGCCTATAACAAAAATACTAGGTTTTGTTTACCAATACGAGTTGTGAGTTTAAAAAATGAACGGATATAAGTTGGAAGTAAGTTTTATTTTGTGCAATTGACCCTCCTTTCGTTACTACCACTGTAACTTCTGTAAGCATTAATAGGGACAACCTCGTGAAAACAGGATGCTTTAGGAAGATGTTTCCTTGATGAGACAAAGCTAAGCTCTCTTGGGACCTACAATTATATATTGAACAGAAGGATTAGAAGGAGTAGGAATATCATCTCGTTGGTCTAGCAGCACCAGTGTTCGACTGCCGCCCTGCTGATGCACGAAGTCTTGGATTCAATTTCTAAATCAAGCAAAAAAATGGTTTTAATAAATTTTAGCTTTTCTGGGAATCTTAATGGCCCGGGATTATTTGTCTGCCCGATGTGGCGACAGACATGCCATTTATGTGTTTGAATCATTAGACTTAATATCATGTTTTATCGTGGGGGCACTGGTGGCACGTAAGTGTGTATTAGTTTCACCTCTGCCTACCTTTTGGGGGATAAAGTGTGTGATGATATATTTATTTAAGAAGGAGATTCTGGTTTATTTATTGCTGTGTGGTGGAAAAGGACATAGAGACCTATGAAACGTTCCATGAGACGTATTATAGTCAAGCTATTTTAGGTAACAATTGACAGAAACATGCTTCAATATTCAATAGTCAGTATATAATATAATATTTCCAAAGACCAACACTCAAATGAAGCTGCTTAAATAAATATCTTAGTAGCTGAATTTTAAAAATTCAAATCCAGCAAATTTTTAGCGTCACATTTGCTGCGTTGCATTCAGCAAGCAATAAGTATTTAAATTTAAAGTATTTTATCTAATGTAGCTCATTAGAATGACTTGATTATACCAATATCATCTCCCCAAAAAAATTGTGATATGAATTCATCTTTGTTGTTAAATTTTAATCATTAAAATTTCCTACCAATAGCAAATATACTACCGGAAATCGTCATTTTGTCATCTATTATATACTATACAATATTTTTTTGAGACAAGACAAAATTTGGTACATGTGATTTATTCAAGTGTATTCCCCAGTTGGTCACCACTGTCAATGGAGTAGCAATATTTAAATATCCATTGACAAACGACTGGGCTTCTGTAAGTCTAGTGTACGGCCGAGACATTAGCGTCATCTTACCGGACCTGCATGTAGAGGTAAGCAATTTTTTACTAGTGATTCTATGTTCCAGTAATTCTTTGGGCGTCCACGACTGACTTATCTTGACCAAATTGGTCGCATTGAATGCGGATTCAAGGGTCATCTAAACCGATGAAAGTTTATGAAAAGGGCTATGAACCATAAAGCATAACGTTGTGTTTGATATTTGACTCTTTTCTCATTACTTTCCCCGCAAGGGACGTGATGGCATAAAAGTAATTCTATATTTACATTTCTATTTGAAAGAAATTAATATCTGTCGCCCGAGTGAACACAAACAAAGCTATCCTACGGGAACTGTAAACTTCTCCGGGATAAAAATCCTATATGTTATTCCAAACTGTAGTATATCTGTAAACCAAATCTTATCCAGATCCATCCAGTAGTTTTAATCCAGCAATAAACAAACATCCACACTTTCACACATAATAGTAGTAAGATATTTACATGGGCAAAGTTGTATATTAAATAAATATTTATTGATTCATCATTCGATATCTGGAAATAAATCTGACAAGTGAAAAACTTGGTAAATGTTTTTTAATATCCAGTTGTTAGTGATGGAGACGAAGATGGAGTTCAGTGTTCGCGTGCCGTCATTCCTATACGCAAATAAAACCGAAGGTCTGTGTGGCGTCTGTGCGGGCTACATGCAACATCTGGTCACCAGCAATGGCACTGCAACTGATGACTTTGATACTGTGAGTCAAATATATTTTTTGTAAACATTTTTGTTTTTTTACACTTTTTAGGTCTAGCGGTACTGATGTCGGTCTACCAAGGAAACGAGAGATCTTGGGTTCAATTCCCAGAATCAGCCAAAGAAAATATTTTCAGTTTTTATTAAAAACTTAACTGCTGGTTACGTCTCCGATATGGCGACAGCCTCATCATATTATGGAACGTAATATAATCGGCTAATCGTGGGTGTACTAGTAGCATGAAGTATTATAGTTTTACCTCTGTCTACACATTCGAGGTTAAGTGGCGTGACGATATTTTTTTTTATTTAAGATATTTACACCAATATATTTATTTCTTACCACAAAAGTACGACTGCTTACAGTCTTACAGTGTCAATATATATTACTACTATAAGTCTATTACATATAATGAGTATAATGGGGAGAAAACATTTTAGAAGCACGCCAGAGGACTGTACTAGTTTTAGTGTCTGATTAAGTTCAGATCTCTGCACGGTTGAAAATAGCAACATCTATCGAATTAATATCCGTTCCACCATGTGAATTAGTGGAGACATAATCTGAAACCAAAACTAATCTTGTATAATAAAATGTTTGTTTAATTATTCGTACATATTGGAATTGTCCAGTACGGGCAAAGCTGGCAGGCGAAGCCAGAGACGTTGGCAGCCTTGGCGCTACCGGAGCAGCAGTGCGGGGTCCCTCCTGAGCCCGTGTGCACACCACCCGAAGATAACCCCTGCTACAACATCCACAACGTCGATAAGTTCGGACCGGTTAGTACTCTACTTCTATGTCTTGTTCACAAATTTAGCTACGTACGCAAGTGCAAATTTGGATGGGTAAAAATTGTAGATTTTATCATTAAATTCCAAAATCATTCTGATTACCATAATCTATGTTAAACGTAATTTCATAGACAGAGATCAATCAATTGTATTGTGTTTTAAATAACGTTTATACAATTGTAAATGATTGATTTCGATATTTATTATGTTTCTGCGTAAAAAGACAAGAGTCGTGTTAGTTATAAATATATAATTGATCCCAGTGCCACGCGCTGATCGAGCCGCAGCCTTACATCGAGGCGTGCGAGGCGGAGCTGTGCCTCAACCACTCGGCGTGCGATGCCTTGTCTCGATACGCGGCCGACTGCGCTCGCCAGGGCGTCTGCCTCGCCTGGCGCCCCGACCTCTGTCCGATGCCCTGGTGAGCTCCCGCACACAAAGATACATACCCACACGCACGCACCTACAGGCATGCACGCACCCACACGCAAATACGCACGCATACGTAAACGCGCAACGTACGCTCGCGCACACATATGCGCACATAAACGCATACATAGGAACGCACGATAATGATGCAAAATATGATTAGAAAACTAATCAATTAATTAAATTTAATAACTTAAATTTTTTTTAGGCTTTTTCTAAAATTAAGGTAATATTAGGAAGCCGAATCATTCCTAAAAAACAAAACGCTTCTAAGATTTACAACATTTGATTTTATAAAATGGTCTTAACGTGGTCATAATTTTATTCGTAAATTCATTTAAAGAATGGGCAGCAATGTATTTCTGTATATTTTATCTGTTTTCTCAACTTCAACTTTCAGAGAAAATAATATTTTTCACCTACCTGTCTCCCACCGGAAACCACTTATTTTTCTTTTCTTCCCCCTTCCTTAAATTGGTCTTTCCTCCCTTTTCCTTTTCTCTTTTTCTACTCATTGTCCCAGAATGCTTAAAACGTCATGGCTCACCATCATGCACATGTATGCTCAAACATGAATTTAACCACGGAATCAAAAGATCATACCTTATTTTTCAGCGAAGAATTTAAGCCACATAAGATTTAACGTACCTCTATCAGCTAATTTTTGATTCGTCTTTAATCACCACAGTAAATTTTTTCCTTTCTGCTCTGATCGATACAAACAGATTACAGAACAACTCTTCAAGAATTAATTACATTTCATATTTTTACAGCGAAGCACCGTTTGTGTATCGACCTTGTGTTGACTGCGAAAGAACATGCGAAAATTACGACGAACTCAAGACCAACCCTAAAAAGTGCGATAATCAACCTACTGAAGGCTGCTTCTGCCCAGAAGGATTAGTAAGTTTAAGGCCTTTACAAATTTTGTACTCATTCTCAAACTTAAAATAAGGGTAGCACGGGATAGGAATAATCGGGACAAGAGAGAGGAGGCTTATGTCCTGCAGTAAGTAGACAAAGGCTGAGAAGTATACTAATGGTTGACAGACACAAGACATGAGACATGAACATTTCGAATTCTATTTTGTCCAATCCAGCGAATTGTGTGCTACTCTTGAATAAAAATAACATGGATACAATTACAATAACTCTGATCGAAACCGATCAACAAAATCTCGATCAATGAGTTTGATGGATAAAGTTGAATGTAGTTTCATATAGTTGTAACTGAGGCACACTTGCAACTATATGAATATTGAATTATATTATATAAAATAATACGAGTGCTTTTAAGATCAAAACGTTTAGGCAGGTCCTAGAAATGGCAGATATGTAATGCAAATGTGGATAGAAATTAGTGCTCAAGGTCCGATCCAGATCAATGTCTGACTTAACTTGACCAAATGGTCGCCCTTTAGACAAAAGCAAAGTTATGAGTCATGATGAAAAAATGTATGTTGAATAGGCGAAGCAAAATTGAAGGCAACGAAGGATAAAGGGAGACAGTAGTGAAGGTCAGGGATGAGATGTTAATCATAATTACAATTAACGAACAACGTGAATTCGTGTACTATAAATTCACCTCTTTAAGATAATAAACGTACGTATAATATGAACCATTTTACAGGTGCGAGTCAACAACACATGTATAGAACCAACAAAATGTTTCCCCTGCGACACTAATAAAGAACACTATGCAGGAGACGAGTGGCAAGTAAGTGTAACAATTTTATTGTTTAGCTTCGATGTATTAGAGATAGAGAACAATGCAAAAGTAAATTGGTACCAAAGTTATAGTTGAATTGAAAATTTTAGTAAAAATTTGTAGGGTAAAATAACTCTGTTATGACTGACCGTATTCGAAACAAACCATTGAGAGACTGATCATCAGAAGACAACCGTACGCCGCGAAAGCCACACACGAAGATGTTAGTTTCATACAGCATGTAGACGTTGCTTGTGAAGAAATAGCTTCCAGTCGACTTTTGAACATGCTTCAGAGTCAAAGCGAAACGCCCCTCGAGCCCAATCTTGAGAGAGATCTTTCCCGTGGTGATCGCATTGAATCATCTGTTTTGTGCTCGCATTTCTTTAAGAGAACGTAACTCGTGTAATGGTAAACAGTTATTTAAAATATGGATTTTGGCAAAGTTACGCGTGGTAAAATACTTTTTGGTAGCTGTAATCCACAGACTTTGTAACACTTAAAGTTCTTTGGAAGGGTTGATCATAAAAAATATTCTATTGTCTGGTGAAATTATGGAAACCATCACAAATATATATGACAAAGAACTTCATTCAATGTGGTTGTTACAGGAAGATGCGTGCAACAAGTGTACCTGCAGTAAGCTTCCAAACGAAAACGCCGCCCACACATCGTGCACTACTCAGACTTGCACCGTGCCCATTTGCTCTGATAAGGAGAACTTGATAACAAAAGAAAAGGTCGGCGCCTGCTGCCCTGATCATATGTGCGGTAAGGTTTAAAATGCCATAACTTTTAACTAAATAGATATTCAGACTAAGGTTTGAAAGGAATGATGAAGAACGGAAAGAGCATATTGGAATTCTTTTTACACTATGAGCAGCACGTCTATACTGGTACCTCCATATTACAGAAAATCACAAACAAATAATACCACTTCTAGGGAGCATTACATTTTAGTCTTAAACAAAGACTCCAAATAACGATGTTTTAACTCATGACTCCAATAACGTTCAAACCAATTTTCTCGTTTCAGTTTTAAAACCACCAAACGAAAGATGTGAAGTTCCAAAGAAGATGGAATGTGGATTCGGACAAGTTTTGAAAACAAAGACAAAAGATGACGGTTGCATGGAATTCGCTTGTGGTGAGGACTTTTCAGATATATTTAAATGCTTACTTACAATTATAATTACATATGTCTTGCATAGTTGTAATCTGAACTCTATCTTTTTCACTCATTGGTCGAAATTCGACTAATTTCCACGAAAACCCATCAATAAAATTCATCTGTCTAACAGATAACTGTGGCTTCCACTATTTTTGTATATGAATAAAGAAATATCATCACGCCCATTATCTCCGTACATAGCCAGAGTTGAAGTTAGTACTCACTTTCGTGCTCCTAGTACATCCACGATTAATCGACGATTTTAAGTACATGAGAAACGGGTGGCAAAGCCTGTAGCCATATTGCACCCATATTTAATCAAAAAACTGAAAAAACTTGTTACCCCAATATTTGCCTAACTTAAAAATTAAACCTAAGACCTCATGGATCTATACCAACAGTAGTACCGTTAGATAAATGAGGCGTGTTGATAATTTATGTGTATAGAATGTTATTAATAATAAAAAAGGCTCACCATTTAAACTAATTAACACAGTTTATGTTTTAGTACAATGTAATAGGGTATTTAGGAACATAGAAAATAAAAGATTGACTGAGATGCCATTTTGTCCTTTGAAAGATATTTCAATTTTATTTCAACGAAAACATCATCTAAAATTAATTTGGACGTTCGTTCTGTGACGTTTCACCAACACTAATAATAATTAAATAAATATACAGGAAAAATTACACG
>DVZW01000402.1:0-10637 GCA_018237805.1 Mesosemia grandis
TATGACCATACCACGATTATCTAGTTGCTCTCAACTTATCAGCCACCGGGGCTGCCTTCAAACTGCCTCTTTCGTATTAATTTCGTTTCTTACCCACACATCCATCGCAACATTCACATTAATTCATTCCACATGCCACACGTCATCCCTTTCCTTTAAAGCCTAATAATTAGATCCATACATTAAACACACAAATATACGCTCATAATAAATTTATATATTTTCCCTTTCAATTTGAGGCACATAGAAAGGGATTAAACCATGTTAGAAAGAAACAGTTAGGAATAGGAGACATGTTCTCGAATACTTATTTCTTCGAAGACGCTGGTTGAGCGAGTATCCGCAGTAGGTATAAGGTAGGTAGGTATACATAGAAAAGTTCTGCTGCCCATAATCTGGATGTTAAGTAAATTAAAATAATTAAGATATCTCCAAAAGCTTAATATATGCTAGAGCACATGTACGTATGCGTGAGACCATGTATGCGCATACGTGTGGGCGTGTGCATGAGCGCGTTCGTGTGCGTGCGTTTCCGCATGTCAATATGCGTATTCGTATTTGTGGACGTTTCCGTACGGGTTGTACATGCGCGTGTGTTTGTGTTTTATGGTAATACATTGATTTTTTTAATTTTAAATCAATATATGTATTTCTATACTTCTCTTTAATATTCACACTTTGTTAAATTGGTCTGTAACTTTCTAATAATGGAGGTATCTACCATTAGACAAAACTGTTACTAGCACACTAGGGATACGAGTATAAATTATTAATTATGTCGCGTCGGTCCTCGAATTTATGGCAGCTGTTCGTTTAATTTACACTGACTCATATTAAGAGAAATATAGCGCACACTAAGAAGACCCAGCTGATATAAACTGACCCCTATCATTAAGTATTAAAATTCAACCCGGGTGTTATTACAACAGCGGTAAATTTTTTGTATAACCACATATTTTTATAGTATATTATAGTATTGTATATATCATATTATTTAGGCAAAAATAAGGAGTTATATCTGGTGATGGTAAGAAGAAATCATTGCTTTTAATCACCAAAGAGCTTATTCGTGGGAAAATGATACATACCCTCGTATACCCATACAATAAATACCCTCGAAACTGGAGCACAAAAATGTTATGTTAAGTTTTCCACCATATTCCACCATAAAAGTAGACATGTATAGGTATTTGTTTATGGATAAGATTTTTTGTTTGAAAAAAAAGTTTGCTGACAAGACAACCACTGTTATGTTCAAACGGTACAGCGTAAATATTTTTTTCAATTCAAAAATAAAACCATGGAGTTTGGTCTCATATATAAGAACATATAATAGACACTTTCTTGAATAATTAATAGACCAATATATACTTCTATACTAACAATATGAAGCAAAGGAGTTTGTTTGTTTGTTTGAACGCGCTAATCTGAGAAACTACTGGACCAATTTTAAAAACTATTTTTGTGTTGGGTAGTCAACTTATCGAGGATGGCTATAGGCCAATAAAATTTTATTATGTACTAAGGACGAAGTCGGGGCGGATCATTAGTTGCTTAAAGTTATATTTTTATATTTGTAATTTGTTCATATTTATAATATTTGTGATAAGTTTGTTATACATTTTAAATTTTATATATGTTGATTACATTTAAGATTTGTCACGGTGAATTGAGATATAATTAGCTATTAATTATAATTTGTATTTATAAAAATCTATGTTTATTTGTTTATTAGTCGTTTACAAACTCTAAAAACGGTGATGTCTTTAGCAAGTTTATGCAGAATTCTCTGAAACACGTTTTTGTACAAAAGTTTTAATTTGTTTTGACTTCATTTTAAATAATAATATTTTACTATGCATAGCAACGCGCGCTGAGTACACCTAGTAATTTTCATATGTATAAAATTATGTATAAAATACTTGCCATATCCCTCCGAAACTGCTTGTTTGATTTTTATGAAATTATATATTCAGTAGGTCTGAGAATCAGTCGTAATCTATTTTTATTTCCTACGTGATAAGAGTGATCGACTCCGAACATTTTTTTATTTTTGGATAAGATTTTTTTGATTTTCATTATGTGGTATTAAGAAATACATACAACCCTTAATTTTCACACTTCTATCATAAACCCTTCTTAATTATTTTTTAATGGCCGTTAAATTAATACGTTAATAATTTTCTACTCTCGGCGGTTAATTGATTTATATATTTTATTTTCATAGTTAGTTATTTTTTATTTGACTACTAAAATATTTACAAGAAGTAATTAATGTGGCAAAACAATGTTTGGCAGCTAGTAAATATATAAATTAACTATAATGATAGAGGTAAAGTTTTGTTAGAACTGTAGAGTATGGCGTAGCGCTCGTAGCACGTAGCGACCATCACAATATATAATTCGTTAAAATATGTATAGGGTATTCTTTAATTGATAGAATCAGACAACTATAAGTTGTTTCGCATCACACGCAAAACGTGCAAAAACAGACTACGTACGTTTCACCCCAACACCGAGGCATCCTCAGGAGTTGACTAGAGAATACACTAGTAGACTAGTAGACCGTACACTACGCAAACAGAGTATAATTTGTACTCTGCTTGCGTAGTGTACGATCTATTTGCATGTTTTGCATTTAGTACGGAATCGTTGCGAATTAATTTGATTACGTCTTTCTTATTGGGTGTTCGTAATATGTATTTATGTATATAATTTAGATTTTTTATTTACGTACTTGTGATTTTGATTATGACTATAGTCAATATTCTGGGTAAGTCGAGATGTTCGCCTCTGAGGACTATTATTTACAAAATGCCTATCATAATGGCAAAGGTTCCGTGTTCAATCCACACATTGGTCACTTCCTTATTATAAGTATGTTAGGTTTTCGAAATACTTGATTGAAATTAAAATCGGTTTACGCCCAAGTTCGGCGATTTAAGTTTGCCACCATAATTGACGTAATACTATCGCGATTGCAAAACTTTGTTCCACAAACTTAAAACTATAAAAAAAATATAAATATATTATTTTTTAATTTGTAATCGTTTTTTAAGTAGAAAGCATCTAACCTCTTAAGAGGTTACAGGCGTAACACATATCTTTATACCTGTGAACTCCAAAGGGCTTAATAATAGCATTAATCAATTAATAATATTTAACAGCTTCTTATTGCGATTCAATTGACATAATGAATTCACAATTAAAACGCGGAGAGAACCCGTAAAATACGAATATATAATACTCTTAGTGATGATAACCGCGTTAATTTAAAAGGCATAATAATACTTTTGAAAGATGATTAAATAAATATATATTGGTATTGCGATGCCAGTGTCGGATTAAGATACCCCGAGGTCCTAGTTTCGAATCCTAGGTCGGGCGAAAATGTTGTAACAAGTTTATTCAGATTTTCTGAAAAATTCACTACCCAGAATTGGTATAAGTGCCCGGAATGGCGACAGGTTTGCCACCTTTGTTTTAGCCTTGGTTTTAGTTAGCCGCTGGTATTGATTAGCTTCACCTCTGTCTACTCCTTTGGGGATAATGGACGTGTCGATACTTATATTATTTTATTGTAAAATTAATATTGACGAGTGTTTTTATATGTTATGCTGTGTAGCAGTATTAGCACACGACTATAACTCAAAAAGGACGTGTCCAGATAGCAAATCTTTAATTTTCTTTGTTACAATTTTCTCAATATTTGAAATCGTAAACTTGATTTTATGTGTGAAACAATATATTCATACTTGCTCGCAGACAATGTATATATCTATATATTTCATCAACTCCCCCGAGATGAAGACTTTATTACAGAGAGTCCGACTTGCGTTGACCGGTCTCGATACTAAAACAATCACACAGACAACTTCAGTTATTACACATGTTGCTGATACTTTATACTGTCTGATGTGGAACAACCCACGCAATATATACTGTTCTAGGTTTTACATGAAAGGGGTTTAATATAAAAGTTGAACAATCTTTTAGATACTTTTAAGAGAAGATTTTATTCAAAACTAAGATTTAATACAGTTTTGATGAACAAAGATTTATAACAATATAGAATTATTTTTTAATGGGGTTAAATGTATATCGCTTCGTTGATAGGTATTCGTGTAGATGCTGCCCAGGGCGGTTAGACTGCGGGCATCGAATGACAGCGAGTCACTCGTCATGGGATAGAAATATGATCAGTTAAGCCAGAGGTTCCCAAACTTATTTCGTCTAGCGCCCACTTGGAAATACAGTTATTTTGTCGCGCCCCCATTTTATTTCATCTTAAAAACCTCAATAACATGTTAGTCCCACTTAAGAGTAGGTATATCTTATTTAAATTTGAGCATTAATAATAAATTTTACATTTTTTTCTGGGCCCCATACCGCCCCCTCTATGCTTCCAGCGCCCCCAAAGGGGCGTCATTGCCAACTTTGGAAAAGAATGAGTTAAGCGAATGTAAATTTCTTATTTTTTGACATTTTCCATCCTAGTAAATAGGCTGGAAATTTATAGGAAATAGCTTAGAATAACATATGTGTGTTTCAGTTTTTTCATAAAATGTAACACACGGTGGGCTTTGGAAATACGCCCTTATTGAATATCCTAGGAAGTTGTACTAAATACAAAGTTTGAAGGTGTAAACAAAAAAAGGGCTATTTCACAATCACCTTCCCTCTTTGTTAAGTGCTTATCTCAAATTTTAAATTAATAGGCTTAATCATAAGTCATGAATAAATGTTCCAATTAAATCGTCATTTTTACGTACACCACTACGATCCGCGTTATAATATTTCTATGAAAGTCAAGTTCCCCATAATTTGTCAGTTATTTCATACACGTGTCACTGCTGTGAATGTATTCATTTAACCTAATCCAGACTCGTTATACACCTTTTGTTTTACTCCATGTTGACATGAACATGTTGAATAACACGTTTTTATACTAAGCTGTTTACTCTTGTATATTAGATACAATGTTGCCATAATCTGTGCTATGATGTGAACATTAACGGAAATGTATTTAGGAGTATGAATATGAACAATAAAAGTTATAAAATGTTGTTATTCAATTTAATGTACTTGTAACTTACATTATAAATAAATTTTTGCTTTCTGCGCTTCATCTATATGTAAATTTTAATTACACACAATCTCATATTTCTGGTTGCGCGCATTTTGCGTAAAAAGAGTTAAAAAGTTTTCTCTTCACGTATTAAGCAGAAATTAGTGCTATTTTTATGGCAGCACTCAGGAATTTTTAGTTTAAATGTTTTTTTATTGCGTGGGAAATGGCGTGTTTTGTGTATGGTATATACACCATATCGGATATATGCTTTATATGCGATTCTTTTAAAACCCCTACGAAAAAAGATGGCAATAATTTTTTTGTGTGTATCTATTTGTCTATCTGTGGCATCGGTAGTATCATCATTTCAAATGAATAATACGATTTTAGGTTTTTTAATTGGCTTTCAAAATGGTCCTTAGCTAAGTTTAGTTAAAATAAAAAAAAGTCGAGTCTGACTTATTCGGTTCTTATTGTAACTAGTGCGCCTCAGTCTCATCTAATATTGAATCGAAGAATCCCAATTTTTGGTTATGATCAATTGTGTCAACGTTTTTAATTATAAGTTATTCTGTAAATAAATATTGATATATGTTGGCATGTCACAACATTTACCGCACAACATTTGTCGACTCGTAGGTCTACCGGCACCTGTATTGGTATAGTCGAACGAGGTCCTGGATTCAACCCGAAGGTCAAGCACATAAGTATGATATTTTTATTAAGTTTTTCTGATTTAGATTATCTAGGATTTGTGTATGAATAACTACGAGAGTGTACTTGGCTACTGTGTACTTGGCTACTGTACACTAGTTGTCCTCTACCTACCCTTTCAAGGGGCTTAATGTGACATTTTTTATTATTATATTATGACAGGTGTAATAATATAATAATTATTATGTCACAACATTATAAATTATCATAAAACTGCTAAACCTATGAAATGCATCAACTGGCTGTTAATCACGTTGTTTGGGATGTTCGTCGTTTTACAGGAAACCCCTTCATTTGCTGAATAAAAGATAACATATGAATAATGCATGAATGCAAGCGATTTGACTGTAAAATGGTAATAAACTGAGGTATACAGAGGCACGTATATTATATTGACGAGCGTAAATAGTGCTTAGTTGTATGGTAAAACTTTTGTTTACGAAATTATTTATGTGATTTCTTATTGTGTTCTATTGTCTTGATATGTATTTTTTTTATAGTAAGTCATAGGGGGCAAACGGGCTAGGCTCACCTGGTGGTAAATGACCGCCACCGCCCATGTATAGCCGGAGGCGTTTTAGTTACGTTGCCAGCCGTTAATGTATGTACTTATAACATATTCATTAACGTAGTTGCGTTATTTGACAAGTCGTCGGGTTGGGTATTGACGGCTATCTTATTCCTCCTGCCATAACGCCAATGTTTGTCATTGTCAACTGGCATGTCAACTGAAACAGAAGCTTGGAGGGGTAGCTCGTACACTTATGCAAGAGACTTAACATGTACTATTAATATCTTTCCATCGTTTTCTCTTAAAAATAATAGTTCTACTTATTTGATTGCCATCCTTTGTTATAAAACATAATCGTGTGTATACTGATGTAGCCACGTAAGATGTATACATTTGTCGTAACAAAACAAAAAAGTATAATTTAAACAAACAAAAATAGTGGTGGGTTTGAGAAAAAATATTATAGTGGATTTTCTATTTGCGGGTGAACACCGACCGTTGTGCGCGCACACTCACATCGAAGTATGCACCATGATGTTAGCTTGTAAATGTCATATATATACGTGACACCATATCGGACACATATTCCAATTTTTTCCAAATTTTTTTTAGAAAAATGTTGACAATCGGAAATATAAAAAGGTAGATTTTTGTTTTCGCTTATTTAAATTATATACAACTGCAAAAACATATTGACAATGAATACTTAATTAGTATGCCTTTAATTGTTCATCATATTCACTAAATAAAATAAAATAAAATTTCGGTGAAAAACACTTCATTAATTTTTCGGTGAAAAACAAATAATTCATATATAGATAACTTTCACTCCTCTTGCTATATATATCTATTATATTTATATCTATTAAAAATAAAATATTACTCTGTTTTTAAATTATATATTAATATTATACAAATAAGTCAGGTGCCTTGTAAATAGAAAAAATATATTAAAATCAGTAATAAATATTAATATTATGTTGATATAAAAGCAAATGATAAGTGTTATTTTATATTAAACATTTTAAGTATGTGTTAGATCTGAGTTTCACTGTCGCTACATATGATATTTTTTATTAAAATCATTTTTATTTGATATGACTAAGAAGTGAAATTAGAAACGTACTCGTATGTACATGAATACAGACACAGACTAACACGCACGTTATTTTACGATAAATAAATTTATGAAATATCCGTTTAATTGCTTAACAGTTTAGCCTCAAATTTTAATATATTCATAAGCTTTTAACTGTTACTAAGATTTCACAATTTTATTAAAAGTAGGTACCTAATTGATTAGGAGCTTTCGAGATTGGCCACCGATAGTACAACTGGGGAGAAAAATGTTAATTAATTATTTTTTTATTAAACCACAAAACTCTGAAGGCGAACAACCCTGAACAATTTAATTTTTAATTAATGTTCGTTTGAAGCGAAAACCAATGAAAATGTTGAGATAAGCTCGCGGTACTTCCTGAATTTCCGTATACAAATTACGTTGTTCTAATCCAAAAACAAGGGGTATCACTATGCAATATTTTACACGTAACTCTAGGGACGTCGAACACAGAAAATTTATGATTGAGATATTTATTTACGGTGTACAGTCGTGGTATTATGTTTTGTCATATTTAAAATCAATATATTTAAAGATTATGAACATATGTTTAAAGTTATGTAAATAAACTTTTCCACAGAAAATTATGTAATTTAATAAATAATCTAATAACGTTTGGCAATAAAGTAAGATAAATGAATAAAAATAAAAAAATAAATATCATTATTCATTTTTTAAGGGTAGGCTGAGGTAAAACTAGTAGACACCAGCGGTGCTAGTATAACCACGACTAGCCGATGATATTAAGCCCAGTCCATGTGACAGGTGGAAAATCTGCTACCATATCGAGCACGTACTTCAGTTTCGGTTAGTGCAGTTTTTCAGAAAATCTTAAAAAACTTTTTTTACCATTTTTTCGGTATCACTACGCCAACGAGGCGACGAATCATGTAAGAATAACTAAATAAGTAGGTACCGAATGTTCCTAATGATTAAAACTATTACCATTAGAGACTAGAGATTAGAGATTAGAGAGAGATTCGCGCAATTCTAATAACGAATATCACATTCATTATTAGAATTGCGCGAACTCATTAACTTTTACTTTTTTTCTCATATTTTGTATCCGTTACGTGTATCTCGGTTACAGCGCGACAATAAGGATCAATATTATTCAGTTCACATAAATAACAATTTATTTTAAAGATATTAACGGGACTAAACGCGTATTTATTGCACTTACTTGTAGAAAGCTCGACGTTCCGACCAAGTTACAATGGCCGTCGTCACAAGCGGACTGAGTGAGTGCAATAATTACGCGCTTAGTCCCGTTAATATCTTTTAATATAATGGAACGCGTTAGTAAAAAATTTAAATATTTTTATTAATGTTGGGTCTAACATAAAGGGAACGTCTTGACATTTTAATGAATGTCAAATGAATGCATAAGCATAAGTTAGAAGTGAGAATCATAATTTTTTTTCATGTAACCTTCGGCGAAGACAATGTAAAACAATTTTTATGTCATTTGCGCCTGCGGTAACATTTTTATCCTGAATATTATTGCCACATGTATTATTGTTATGTATAATATTTACGTGACCCTTGCTTACATAGTGACAATAACAAGAGATCCAGGAGTATTCAGGTCATTAGTAACATTATTTTTTTACTAATCGGTCTTATGTAAAGAAAACCTTTTCACATTATAATGACAAATGGATGTAAATGGAATAAGCTAATGCATAATTCTAATGTTAGAAGTTAGAATTAATTCAATTTCTTCGTGGACCCGCCAGCGCAGGTAATCCCAATTATCTCAAACAACTTTTTTATATGTTACTCGTTGGCGCATGCGACTACGTCCGGCTGAATTATTTTTTAAAATTTTTGTAGCCCACAACCTGGCAAAATCCGTTCAGTCATTTTCACGTAATGCGCGGTCTCATATACAGATAACTTCCATACATAATTTAGACAGTTCGGCTGTTATTTTGAGAATTGGATAATTTGATTTTGGTAATTACATCCGATTGAAGGAGTTATATTTTACGAGTGTATGTATCCATTTCTATGGCATGCCCTATAGCCCAAATGGCTGGACGGTTTTTGACATATGACGTGTCGTTAAATTCGTTAGAATTGTGGTATTGGCATAAGCATATATTCTTGATCAAAATGGCGCCCGCAAATGGAACAATGGGTATTGCAGTCTGGTTTTTGGATCTCTTGTTTAATAATTGCTTGTTAACAATATTATCATTATTTATCCGGTTCTTACGGCAGTTTATTTTGGAATTCACTTTAAGAACCACAAAAAAATAATAACTAGCTACGCCCGCGACTTCGTTCTCGTGAAAAACTCGAACAAAGCTCTCCACGGAAACCGTACATTTTTCCGGGATAAAAAGTATCTTATCACCCAAGTCAGCTCATACCCAAATTTCATCAAAATCCGTTCAGTAGTTTAAGTGTGATTGACGGACAAACATCCAAACAAACAAACTTACACATTTATAATATTAGTGTGATATTTTAAATAATTATAACAACTTTAGTTTATGAATGTGGATTCTTACTTTTTCTCTTCTTGATTGCCTTTAAATGATGACAATGCGTGTGTGTATGATAATACGTTTACAGATAAAAAAAAACCTTGGTACTTAACAACTTAGAAACTAAAAGACACTGAACAAGCTTTCTGCACGTACAAACGAGCTAAAATATTGGTCAGCATTTTTGACAATTAGAAATGTCGAACTCAGAAACGTGATTTCTGCCTACTTGAGGCAAAGTTTAAAACAGTTTGGCTGTATTTATCTTAATTAGGTAAAAAAGTTCCCGCATTACTCGTCTAGATTGGTATCACCATCTTACTTAGTCTGCAACGATAACATCAGTGCTTGTAATTATGTTGTTTGGTAAGTTAATTAGTTCGGAATATTAATAGTAGATGTACATAAGCAGTAGATTTCATATTTTGAATTTAATGTTGGTAATGTACCTTTAGTTTCTAAAGGCCATGGTTATCTCTTGAATATTCGTCTGCTTGTTGCGTACCAAAGAAATAAAACATTTAACGAAAGTCTGTTCACAATATATGCGTAATGGCATAGTAAAATAATGAATGAATATTTTTACATTTTTTAATATTACTAAAGACGTGTTTACCACATTCTATTTAAATCAACCTGTCAGTCAGACCTGAATGACGTCTGTGTATATTAAAGACATCATGACGTATAAATGATAACGATCCTTCACCATAGATTGGCAGTGAA
>DVZW01000403.1:0-10636 GCA_018237805.1 Mesosemia grandis
ATAAAAATAAACGCGATAAAAACCGTTAAAGTTATTTAATTCAATGTATAACAATCGCGAAAACCTAAGATACTATCTGTCCACAAGTTGGCAAAATCTTTCATCAGATATCGAATATTCAATTTCAATATAAACGACGAAGTTATCCGCAAACACATAAAAATCATATATAATTGAAAATCCTCCTTTTTTAATATCGGTTAGAAAACATAAGAAAAGTAAATGCTTAGAACCTATAAATAAAATAAAGAGAAAGTGTTTTGCGATTCTTCATACGATTATAATTGTTATCCATGCCATCATTGTTAAAGCTTTTAGTTTATTAATTTGTGTTCTCGTGATTAATTGTATAGGCTACAACGCATAGGTTCCAAGTTTGTCTTTCGTTCCGGACCGGGATTCCACATTGTCAAATTTTCGAATTTTTAAAAACCTGGTTTTAATTATCCGAGATTGGATTGCGCCATATTGGGCCTTAGTCTGGTCACCTATCGCTATAATAGATCATAACACCGTTACCCTTACTTTGTCACATTTGGCGATCTTTTATGTTATAAGCTAAGCGACCATCGGTCGGTATCGTACGCATCGGACGCATCGCATTATTCGGCATTGCGGCTCTTAGTGGACGCAAATGTAATTGTAAAATCCAATTGAACGCCTAGTATTATTGTACAAAATATCTGCTGATAATTGATAAAATTTTATATACCTAAGAATTAACGTGACTGACTATAAATGCATTTTTATTTTGCATAATAGGAAAATTCAAAATATGTTTATAAGATTTTGAAGACAAGATAAGTAGAAAGATAAGTTACATTTACTAAGTTAGTATATTTTGTTTCTAAACCTTGAAAATAAACATCTTTTAACGTAAACTTCGGTTATAGAAAGTGGCCGGTCAACTATAGATTTACAATTAAAGCGCTTTATTTAGCCATGTACGTCCATCGATCGGTTTGATCAGTAAACAATGTTAGGTGTGATGTCAATTAAGGAAATCTGTTCAAAAATGTAGAAGTTTTCCATATCCATGGTCAACATCAATGTATTGATTTTTCAAAGTACTTAACAGTATATTGCTTCAATGCCTGCAGCGTTGGTTAGGCATGTTGAATGCTACTCACAAGTCTTGGGTTCGATCCCCTCACTTCTTTATTTTGCTAGGGCTAAGGTGGTCTGCGATGACTCGCCTGGATTGGTACCACCACTTTACCTATTCTACCAGAATAATATCAGTACTTGCCATTGTCGTGTTCCGGTTTGGACAGTAAAGTAGCCGGTGATACTTTTACGCAAGAGTCTTAACATCCCACAATTGGCAACGCACCATTAACGCATTTGGTGTATACAGCCGACGGGTTATGTGGGGACATTCGGCTGCTTCTAATTCTTCCTGTACTCATCATCATCCCTTATCCCATTACTTGTGGTCGGCGCAGCACGTTATGTTATTATATTCATCTCTTATTTCTGCTCATCTTTATTTATCATGTTAATGCTGCAGTAAAATTTGGCAATCTATTTTACGATCGGCCGCCGACCTGACACGATCCGTCCTTGGGAATACTAGAGTATTGTCTAGCTGCCCCTGCAACTCTCGTTTGTCTTTCTGTTCTATAAAAATCAATGTTTCCTGTGATCATGATCTATGTGTTCGTAACTCGTCGACTAAGGTGAGGGAACGTTTATTACAGTTGGGAGTGTTCGCGTGGTACGCGTGGGGTGCCGGCGGCGTGGCGGCGGCGGCGGGCCCGGTGCCGGTGGACTCGCCGCTCGTGTACCGGCCCGACCGTCGGAAGGAGCTGTGGCGCTTCCTCACTTACAGCGTCGTCCACGCCGGCTGGCTCCACCTCGCATTTAATCTACTCGTACAGTTGGCGGTAAGTTCCATTTACCTACTAAGATATTATGGGAATAAACACGTAATCATTGTACTAACTTGTGAAAAGCGCGACGTTTCGATCAAGTTTTCGAACTCCACAAGCAAGTGTAATAATTATTACGCGTTTTGACCTGTTACTATCTTATAAGAAAATTTAGTTTGAAAATTCGATTTAAATTTGTTTCAATATTCCCTTGGTCGTATTTCTAATTGAAACGCGCACGTTGAAATCTCACCAATGTAAAAAAAATGTAACGCTGTTAGTGTTGGTATAATATAGAAATATATTGTATAGTAATGGGTTCAATTGCTTTAATGACCTTTTTTATTTTTTCTGAAAAAAATAACGGCCCGGATTTGATGTGTCTGATCACCTAAAACATCAAGCTAGTCAATATATATGTCTGAAATGGTAGAAAAGTGAGTACAAGTGTGGGTCTGGTGCCGCAGGTGGGGCTGCCGCTGGAGATGGTGCACGGCGCGCTGCGCTGCGGCGCGGTGTACGGCGCGGGCGTGCTGGGCGGGTCGCTGGCCGCGTCCGTGCTGGACCCCGACGTGTGCCTGGCGGGCGCGTCGGGCGGCGTGTACGCGCTGCTGGCCGCGCACCTGGCCAACGCGCTGCTCAACTTCCACGCCATGCGCTACGGCGCCGTGCGGCTCGTGGCCGCGCTGGCCGTGGCGTCGTGTGACGTGGGCTTCGCCGTGCACGCGCGCTACACGCGCTCGGCGCCCGCCGTGTCGTACGCGGCGCACGTGGCGGGCGCGCTGGCGGGCCTCACGCTGGGGCTGCTGGTGCTGAAGCACGCGCAGCAGCGGCTGTGCGGCCGCCTGCTGTGGTGGGCGGCGCTGGGCGCGTACGCCGCCTGCACGCTGTTCGCCGTGCTGCACAACCTGCTGGCCGCGCCCGTCGAGCGCCCGCCCGAGCCGCCGCCCGACTTCTGATGCCTTCACGAGGGGGATCCTAGCCAATCCTTATTTTAAAAATACCTAAAAACGCTTCATTCGTATAGTTTTGATTGCTAAAATTTTGTCCCCCGTATGTAATGAACATATTTTTAAAGATGTAGTAAGTCACTCTTATCATGGCTACAAGATGGTAGAGCTCTGCAATGACTCACCCGGATTGCTACCACCGCATTACTTCTTCGTGTCGCAAAATGACGATGCTTGCAATTGTCGTATTCCGGTTTGGACAGTGAAGTAACCGGTACTCGTACGCGAGAGTCTTATTCAGGACTCGGGGTTGGCAAGGCATCTTTAACACCTTTGGTGTATAAATACGATGGTTATCTTTTACAATCAAGATATCTGTCTGCTCGTTTGCCTTCCTATGAGATAAAGAAAAGTAAAATATAGGCCTCAATTAATGATCGAGCCAGGCTTAAGTACCCTAAAATTATGAATTAAAAAAAGACAACTACCACAATCTCAAAATATACCTATTAAAATCATAAAATAATAATATTTAAATTTAAATAGAAAACTTTAGGTATTTTTAAAATATTCCTCTCGATTCGCCCATGTTACGAATTAAGTGAAGCCTTATCCAATTAATTAAATCGGATTTTTTCAAAATCGCCTGGAACCTTGTGTCAATTAAGTGTAAAACGACTTTGACAACAAGTACCCATTGTAAGTGCGCGAAAATGTTTTCTACGCTAATGTCAACAACGAAATGGTGGGTCTATTGGACTTTATTTTGATTAGACCAAGAAATCCTTCAGACAGATAAATGTCATACATGTGTCAATTTTTGTAATGTTTCAGATGAAGCCAGGATTTGCAACTGTCAAATTTGACATTTAAAGTGAAATTTGTCAAATGCATACCATGGCTACATTGACAATTTTGAAGTATTGTTAGTTGGACAATTTAGTAGGAAACCGACTAAGATATTGTCTAATGGATGACGAAATTCAGATATGTGTAAACAACCCTAAGCTGATATAACGATGATATTGCTTTGAGTCATTAGTGGCAATGAAAATTTTGTAATTTAACGCCGGCGTCGGTTATACTTTCATTTATAATGTTAATCGGTTCTAAAATAAAATATTTAAATTGTGTAATACTTGTTTATAAGGCTCCCCAATACTGTATTCTCATTGTTGATCAGTAAAGCAGGTTGTATTAAAAACTGAAATTGACATTAGCGTAGAAAGAATTCAAGCCATCCTTAGCGAATATTGATATTCCAAAACACCTTTTGTATATATATGTATGAAAGATCACCAATCTATAATAAACAACTGGAATGGGACACTTAAATTTTAACATAATTTGGTGTAGTCGGCGCTACCCAATACTGGTCAAAACTTATTTGTTATATATGCAAACCTATCTCAAACTCCACGGATTTAGTGATAAATAATTAAATGTGGACAATAAAGTCTAATATACATATAAGTAATTCATTATGAAAAATATATTTTTTTATACTTTCATTTAATAGACCAAGTCATACACATATGTAGTATGTATTTTGCTAATTTGATTGTATTAATAGCTATTTACATTCCATTTGAATTTGTATTCAAAAATACGTTTATTAATTTAAATATAGACTGATATAATTTTCTAATCAGATTGTGTGGCGCGAACTACCAACCATACCGAATAACATGAACTATCCAGTTATTAGTATAGATACGAGTGAAAGTCAAAACAGCTGATCAAGTGACGGAGGATATATCGGTTTTATTAAATTTTAATGTTAGAAAAAGTATCTCGTTTATTATAAATTTGGTACTACAATTTTATACTAATATTGTGCGTTTCGTTTGAGATGATTAGACAATAAAAACATTACCTAATTCCTTTAAAACGTTAGATTCCTTTCAAACTTACCTAAAGAAAAGGATTATAGTTACATATGTTCTATAAATAAATGTGCCTCGCTATATGCTCCGTCACAAAGCAGCCTTTCAGTCACGAGACCAGCGTGACCGACTCACAACACGCCTAGTCAATTTACCTTAGTGTGATACGCGATAAGTAGAATTATTGGAGGGTTGTATGCTCAAGACTAATGCCCGGCGAACATTTTCATTTTGCATGACTGACAATCATGGAGATGCATTGATAAGCTAAATGCCGGATTTAAAATATATTTTTTACTATTTTGATATAATCTTAACATTTACATCATTATTGATGTCATGAATCCAGTTCTTTATAATCATTTGATTTAACTATATTTAAAATTGCAACGCCCAAAACTAATTTATAAAAAATAATTTAAAAGGACATGACAATATAGTAAAATTATATTGTATATTTGTTTTTGTAGGTGCGCTAGTGACACGTAAGCTTCACCTGGCAAAGGTTAAACTAATAAACACTCCCGTGTCGAAAATAATGGACGTGATAATATTAATTTATTTTATACAAGCTAAATATTAACATACAAATTTTATTGAGACGGAAGGCAAACCTGAAGGGTCTCGTTTTGCCGACGACGGTAGTTTTCACCACACGAATTGGTCATGCAAATTGATATTGTGTCCGGCTAGAACCAGTTACATTTTCAATCTTCATTACAAAGTTCCACATGCTTAATAGCAGACAAAGATTCCGTTTATGTGATTCCTTATATTTTGCATTGTTATTGCTAATGCAGCCCTCGTAATACTTAATTGTTAAGTAGTCTTAATTATTGTATTGAATAGGTGAACTATTTTTGTACCTACTATCTGCGTCCGTAGACTTTAGGAACGCGTTACCGCAACACATGTTCAGAACCTGATTACTCAACTAAATGCACCAATTAGTTTTTTTTTTATATTATAAATCGTTTTTAGAGCATTTTCTTGAGTATCAGCAATGTTATATCCAACACACCAAAGATTAGAATAAAATGGCGTCCATGTTGCAAGGGCAGGAATATCCCTTTTTATTTCAGTTTCAAACTAATCGAACAAATATATTTTAATGGTACTCAGATATCTTCAACTTTGAGTAATTATTAATAAGTAAGATATTGCTCAATTGAGGTTATTATTAATCTGATATTTGATTATGCTCAAAAGTGAGATTTTTGTTTTGTTGAGTGCACCGTTATAATTGTATCGCCACTCGTCTGTTTAGTGACGTCCGTCGTCCAATATATGAATAATAATTTTACCTCTTTGGTATATTTTAACGTTACATTTATTAGGAACTATTAAGAAATTAAGCCACAACTTATCTTTTTACAAGCTTTCATATAACTTGCAATTTATTTTTGTTTGAGTGGAATCTTGCAACTAAATTTTGAAGCAGATATCTTCAGCCGATTGAGCTAAAATTTTGTGTACACGTTTAGTATGGATGACAATGCATGTTTAGTCATTGACGTCAATCTACTTATAATATAACCTTCCAAAATCGTGGTCTAATTATTTTTGTTGCAATTCCAATAAATAAATTAAATTATTTGCTGAGAGTAATTTGAAAATTTTAATATAAGCTTTTTTAAAAGAGCTTTTAAATAAATACTTATTCTCGGTTTTCGTCAATATTTTTCACTACCCTCTTGTGAATGTTTGTAATAAAAAAACTTAAATAGTGATCGCTTCGTTGAATGGTACCGGTGACGGCTCGATGTCCTTGGTTTAATTACTAGGTCGGGCAAGTTGGTTTAATGACATTTTCAGTTTTTCTGAAAAACAAATGCCCGGGATTGGATATGTGTCCGATATCACATCATAGGACTTAATATCATCTAAGTACCACGTAAGTGTGTACTAGTTTCACATCTGCCTACCCGTGTGGAGATAATGGGCGTGATGATATATTTTTTTAAATTTTAATGTGATTGTATAAATATCCCGATCCCCCTTTCTCCCCTTAAGGAAAAGTTTCCGTTTTAAGTGTGGCTTAGTTTATTAATGGTCCCAACCTACTCACTAGTGAATAGATTATATTGTGCCTGATTCCTATTATTGTAACATTGATTTTAATTATAATATGAATCGAATAATGTCACAAACCGACTGATTTTTGTATAAATTATTTCAGTGTATTCATTTAATTTATTTTAAAATTATTTTAAGTGTGAATCAAAATAATAATTATAATTATGTGATTTTATAGAGAAGATAAAAATGAATATGATTAAAAGTGATTGATAAACTCTTAATTTTTTTTATTACCCTGTTACTATATTAATCTAGTGCTTACACAACAATTGACGTTTTCTTGCCACATTAACGTCGGTGCTTTCAAGCTTTGCAGCAATCAAAAATTAATTAAAAACCAAATGTATCGTTAGTTTGAGCGCTTAACGCTCGCCAATCACCAAAAGATAACTATACTAGGGATAGAATTATTTTCGTGTTCCGGTTTGGAGGGTTGCAGTCTTAATGTTGGCAGCGCACCAATAACAGCTTTGGTGCATAATACGCGACGGTTAAATCTTATCATGAGGAGGCTCCGTCATTGCCTTCCTATACGACAAAAAAACCTAAATTCATCTAGTTATTTGTGTCATCAATCGTCATCAAAATATTTTAGCATTTTTCCATTGACAAAATACAAAAAATAAAATATCATCATGTCTATTATTCGCCGCTAGTGTGTAGAGGTGAACCTAGTACACACTAGCGGCGCGTTTGTATATATTGATATACCCACGACTAGCCGATGATATTCTCATCATGTGACCGATGGCAAACCTATAGCCATACTGGGCACAAGTTACCGGTAGTCTGAAGACAAAACATATAACACCAACAAAACACTAAAAAAGCATCATTGATTTCGTAAACTTTTTAATATTTCTCATTACTAGATTATACAACAATTATCTTCAATAACAATATAATTTAGGCAAATTATTGCACTCGCTTTGTATGACAATAGACTAGTTAATGTCTACAATAGGCAAACAAGTCAGGGTTATCTTGAGAATTATTCTAAAAATATGTTTTAAAAAGGCCAACGGTAGCTCGGACCCACAGCGGCGTTTGACGGTTTTCCAAATTCTGGCTGCATTCAGTAGAATAGTGATGAAGCCTCGAACATTCTTCTTGTAGTCTTTCCTGAAGAACAATAGTATTTTAATACAAGATGACGAGGTCTAAAACGAAACTCGTGCCGGCGCCAAAGCATAGCCCATGGTAGAAATGTTGAATGTGAAATCGTTTCCACAATAGAATTAAACTATATGAATCTCAAAATCTAATATAATTTATTACCAGAGTAATAACTGAGGATAATTTGGGTTTACCAAATAATCGTAAGTTTTACGCTGTTACCGAAATTATTTTTAAAAGAGAGAAAAATTAAGTCATTTTGATATAATGTCCTAAAATATTTTAAAGAACCAATATTTTTCAAAAAAAAATAAGACCGAGCCAAATTTATGGTTTTGTGTAAATGTCTTAAGAAGAAAAGGAAAAGGTTTTGAAAAATAAATATTAAAATTGTAGATATGTAATTACACAAATAATGGACTCAAAATGATTAGTGAAACCGTCACAATATTTAGCGGACGTCCCCTTAAATATTCTATAGCTTCATTCCCACAAGTGCTTTTTAATCGTGCGTTAAAAAAGCCTTCATATAGACCAAATCTATTCCCAAGTATGGGTTGACACGTCAACGCTTTTAAAACGTAAAACTCTTTATTTTCAACGCTGGGCTTTGAGCGTTACGTTTAAGCATAGGTCACTTCGCAGGAGCGCTTTTTTAACGTGCATTACGGCGGGTTCTAAGGCTTTCGGAGCTAGTGCTAATGAGGCAGGTCAGAACGATTACAGACCTGCCAGCTTCTTTTTTTCTAGATATGTTCACAGTTCTCTTGTGGAGAAACTATAGATAACCAAGTCTTTACTTCTTCCAGTTTTATAAGTTTTAAAATGGCAAAACTAACAAATTTTCTAACAGTTTATAAAACTTATAAATTTTCACATTGTTATCTCGGTGAAAGACTAATTTTACTAAACATACATTAACAAAAACCGCTCACCTTCAAATCCTGTGAGATAGTAAATATAACAGCCTGCGCTTCAAGATCACGGTGAACAGAGCGCTCTCCCAAGTTCGCTGAACCAATTATAGTTGCCCAAGGAACTCCACTGCCTGGCGGGTAATACCTAAAAAGCGAGAAATTGTATAACTATTTATTAAGAAATCTTAGGATTCGGATTTAGATATGAACACAGAATAGATAAATATTATAGAAGTAGCATGTCCGGGGACGCCTTGTAGTTGTATCACTTAATAAGCACATCCTTGCTGTACTCAATGAGGTTTTATCCTCGGAAGCCTTAAAAAAGATCAGCTAGGTGGCAGCACTGCAGCATACTGACAACACACTGAAATTATTGCAACAGGAATCAGGCCAATCTGGACGAACCATCGCAGAACTCTGTTACAACTCGTATTCACACGAAGCCCTAAACACTAACGCGGAAACGAGCTTGTGTATGACAAGTAGGTTAACTGCATAAACTTAAGGCTAAGATATCTAGATCTGAGAGTTAAGTTTATGTAGATAATAACTTTGGGTCGAACCAGAGTCGAAAGCACGTTCTCCTCCTCGCGTCGCTCTCCCCACTACTAGGGTCGTAAGAGGTCATAACCTCCTCCAGACTTTTTTATGTATTATTAAAGCATAAAGTCGAATCGACATTTTTAAAGGATAACGGTTTTTAGACGAAGCCAAAAACCATTTTCCTTTAGAGACCCCTAGCTATAAAAACTTACCATAATCCTTTGGCATGGAATGTCCACCCTGGGCGTTGGTATTCCAGTAACTGTATTCTGCTGGACTGATTAGAATTAACTACTTTCTCCCAAAACCTACAAAAATGGTATAAATAAATTTAATAAAATCATTACAGAAATAAACATTATCATGAACATTATTTGGCTAAGCGTAGGCACAAAGCACATAGTAGATGTGGTGGCAAGCCTGTCGCCAAATCGGGCACATATCCTATCCCTGGCAGTCAAATATGACATGAAGTTTTTCAGAAAAATGAATAAACTTATTGGCCAACACAATTGCTTCGACCTAGGTTTGAACCGACACCGTTACCGTTAGACCAACGAGGCGATTGATTAAATATTATAAATACGAAAGATGAATGCTTATGAGTATGGATATCCATCGATACATCCGTTTGTTACTCTTTTACGCAAAAACAACTCGAGGGATCTAGATGATGGCATATTGACAATAGTCTGGAATAACACTTTTTATTCCGGAGAAAATGTGCGGTTCCCGTACGCGACTATGTCCGCGTGACAAGCACAATCAAAGTTAACAATAATTTACCAAGTAAAATTTTATAATTTGGTGTAAATCGGTTTGATTGGCGCTCGGTTCTATCTGCTTACCTCGTAAGCGATCTGGCGTATTGATATAGTAATAGCCGGCGTCCATAGTATACTGAAACCGTTTAGGTAGCATCACATGGACCGTGTCCTTCCTTGCCAACATCAAATGTTTTTTATAATTGATTGAATCAGGCGTTACTTTGCGGAAATCTATTATTCAAAGACGAAACTTTGCTACAATTCCCCACAACATGCCATAATACACTACGAACTTTTCACCCCGACACCGGGGCATCCTCAGGCGTAGACTGCACGCCACGAAATCAGAGAACTGTGTCTTTGGTTTTGTCTTTGAAATGATTTTAGGTCAAGGTAGAAAAATTGATCATTGGATTATTGACGTCACTGGTCACTGAAACGCCTCTGGTGAAGCGGTTATACATGGGCGGTGATCACTTACCATCAGGTGAGCCTCCTGCTCGT
>DVZW01000404.1:0-10635 GCA_018237805.1 Mesosemia grandis
CAATGGTAACCACTGGCATTATTGCGACAGGAATAAGTAAGGCGGTGGTACCAATACGTCGAGTCACCACAGAACTCTACCACCTAGTGGTCATGATGTTAGTGCCTAGCAGGAAGGCAGTTAGCCTATTCTATACATGAATCCCGGACTAACACGGCTCGGTGATTATCACGCTCGTTATCTCCAAAGGGGAAAGAAGAATCGTAACGAACATGTTCACATTCCACTACTGTGCTCACGGTTAATATGTATTTTATTCTGGCAATGTTAATGATGGAGCTCTTTATAGACCATAACCGTTTTCTTATGTACGAACTATTTTCCTATTATCACTAGGACAAAAATCGGCTTACGCTATTAATATATAACACATGGTCAACAAGTAGGGATACGAAAATCTACAGGAATTTAACCAATGATTATCATAATAAATTCTGAAAATTATTCCCTTACGAATTTGAATTTAAAAAAAATAGTCACGTCCAATTGAAGAAAATATAAATTGATTATTACGACATCTGTGTTTGTAATTAAAATGTATAAATCTAAATGTAGGTATGAAACCATCCTTCGTAAAGGCTTAGCTACCAAGGTTTAGAGATAGTTCTCTGGTGCGTAATAGATGGCGCTTAACTCATTAGCGCCTCGGGCAAGTAAGCAACTTTTGAAACTATAAAGTAAAGAATGTTTGAGACCACTTCTTTTAGTCATTCTTTTACATTTTAACCTTGTTTCAAAACAAATACCTTTTGGATTTTCGGTATTCTTAAGCTTTAAAACAATTTCTAAGAGATTTTTTACTTTTATTAGAACTTTTTTGTATAGAAATAAAATGTCGAAGAAAAACTTTATAATCACGTGCCTACATAAGCTAGAAATCGAGGGTAACGTGCGCCTGTATAATTTTGTAATGTGAAATAATTAAACAAAAATAAATGCATATAATTACCAAGTCATCGTAGTTGCTCACGTGATCGGTCGAATCAGAATATGGTATCAATAGTAGTGAAGCGTAGGAGTGAAACGCTACGTAAAATAAGAGATTTTCAATTTTTGATATGTATGCAGATAGAGTTCTTGTTTCCACTTCAGAGAACGGCTTAGGGCCACAGTATAATTGATAATCACAAGGATTGTCTGATGTTGAGTACTCTAAAATAAAAAAAATATGTATTACTGCTGAACCCAGCAGACGTCATCTGGGGTTTCCCCGGATTTGTCCTAGTTTAGAGGGCATCTGGACCGGAAGGGAGTTTGTAAAAAGTGCCAAGTCCTCAGTGGAATCCCTATTAATTGAAAGATATATAACAATATACACACATCTTAATTAAAAAAATATTCGTAATTGTAAATGTTCGTAATTATTCGTAACCGCTTCAGGAACTAAATACACAAGCGGAATACAGCCGATGTACATATCTGTTGTATATTAGTATAAAATTTATTTTATTATTGACAGTAACAAATAAATTAATTACAAGTTGTTTTAGTACCAGATTACCGCTGTAAGAAAAGGGTATAATTTAACTACCAATTACTTGAGTATTTCAGTTGTCATGTCGAATAGTTGATTTTGGTAAAACGATTTGTTTATGTTATTTGTAAAAAAATTATATTAAAAAACGATGTTTTTTAATATGATTGTAAAAAACCTCAACCGCTTGCCCGTGTTAGAAGCATAATGAGACGTTTCTAATTATCGATGTGTGTGTATGTGAATATTTCTATATATAAACTAAATGTTATCCGCGATTCTGTCATGGATTATCGATTAGTATGCGATTTTCTTTATTTGGTATGCCATTTTATTTGTTACCCGATTTTCACGAAACGCCGATATACTGCCCCGAGTCAAGCAATGCCTGCTTGTGATAATTTTAACTAAATCTATTAAGTAGGTTTAGAGATGTGAACAATGAACAATCAAACAGAAATACCGAAAAGAAATTCTATATATTTTTTTCTGTTATGTTCGTCTCCTCTAACTACCTCTAACCATTTTCGATAGTTTTTTTAGTGTACAGATAGATCTGTTCTACTAATTAATTATAGTATATACAGTATAAAAAAATATCTTAAAGAAAAACAAACAAGCAGACCTTCTGATGGTAAGATATAACTGTTGCCTATATTCACCAAAATGTGTGAGATGGTGCGTTGTCAACCTCTGGATAATGTCTCATAACTCTAGGATAATAAGACGTTTGCTTAAGCAAAAAGTCTTGTTAAGGCAACTTTACAACGAACCGTAACACGACAATGGCTAGCACTGATACGATTGCGACAGGAATAAGTAAAGTGGTGGAACCAATCCGGGCGAGTCATCGCAGAACCATATGATCTAAAAGTCACGATTTTAGTGACTTGTAAAACCTTAGCTCGCCTTTTACGAGTTGTCTGGCAGGAAGGTAATGTATGGTGTAAATAAAATTAACCCTAATTGTAACATTATGGTTGAATTTCCGCCAAAGGGCGAACACAAGTAATAATATTCAACTTACGGCCCCAGTTATAGTCCCAATTTCTGTTAGGATCTGCTCCATAGCAAAGTAAAGATGACTTTGAACGAGTTTTTCTCCAATAACGATCCTGAAATATTTTTTTTATAAATTGATTTTCGTATGTATTTCACTTCACTCTGGTGCCATTAAGGAAAGAAATTGCAGAAAACATGTTTTCGCTGTCCTCGATAAAAAAAATATTATAAACACATTAGAGAGGTCAATAAAATCTAAGCAAAAGTATGTCAAAAGAATAAATTAGATCACAAACACCTTTAAATTTATTCAGGATTAAATGAGCTATCGAATGTAAATTACAAATGTATTTCAATGAATATATAGAAAAGAAAACAAAATATATCAAAAACAATGAGAGTACAACGTACAAAAATTAAGAACAGCAAGAAAAGATTTGAAATATATACAGTACAGTGAGGTATAATAAAAATTACTTACAGCTACGTAGCTAAAGTGATATCCATCAGGGTTCACGGTCGGGAAGATGCGCCAATCAAATTGATCCCTCAGCCACATTATATCAGGATCGGTACTTGTTAACAGTTGATTGATAAAGTAGGTTGTAGCAGCGGGTCCGATCCATTCTCTTGCATGTATCCCTGATAAAAAATCTTGATTAAAGTACTTAGTTTTATTATATAATTGAATTATTTCTTTAGGCGGGTTGAGAGTTTTTCGGATTTCGGAGATATTTGGATAATATTATCGGATTGGAATATGTGCCCGATATAAAGACAGGCTTGCCACGTGTGACATATTAAGTTCTTAATATCATGGACTAGTCATGTTGCTGCAGGAATATGATGGTGTTACCAAATTGGGCGAGTTAACGTAGTAGGTACCATCTAGTATTCACTTAGTTTCCCTTACGCCCTTTGATGATATTTATTGTAATTTACTTTTATTGGCGCCACCCTTTCATGATTAGGTTTAAAATGAATGTCTCTAATTCGGGTTTAAATCTTCGCCTTTCAAATGAAACCGGCCTGAGGCCCAACGGTTGGATAGTTTCAAAATCTGTACTTGGTTATAGTGGAAATTGCTGTACATTAGCAAAAAAAAAACCCACAAGATCCCCATACAATTACTGAATTGGATTTTCTGATTGAACAAGGGCGTCATGAATATTCATTACACGTATTGATTACATAAATGAAGCTTACGCCAATGTTCTGTATGCGTTGCTGCAGGCATAATTGCTTTAATTTAACTACGTAAAATTACAAAGGATTTTCAGCAATGTATAAGTACTTTTTTTTATAATCGTTAGCACGCTTGCTCTTTGTCCCATTTGAATACGTAGTTTAATCGTCACTTCTCATGCTCCATACATTTTTAATTAATAAGATTAATTATTGGACTTATTATTATCGGCTAATTGTGGATATTATTAGTATACATAAGCGTGACTGGTGTGTATTAGTTTCACCTCTTTCTACCCTTTCAGAAATAATAGGCGTGATGAATTTTTTTTTGCCCTTAAGTATGATAAACTATATCATCTTTCTATTTAATTTGATATTGATATATTCTTATTCTTATTATTTACTTATACGGCTGCTGGCTTGAGACGATAGTTAAATAAGTGCTGCACGGTTGGCACAGTGGTACGCGTACACGATTAACGAAATCAATCTTGAATCTAGGGCTTTTGTGTACAAAATCACAAGTAAATATGGGTCTATGTGATTAAATACCTGATTCAATGAAAAATACTGGTTTCGGAGGCATCCTATTGGTACCATGTGGTGTGTTCACCCGAATACCAACAATTTTGCGTTTTTCGTAACTCCTCCCACCAACAATAACTTCGGTCCAGTTATTGTAGGATCTGCTGATATTTGTGATAAAGTTGTTAATCTACAATAAAAAGCAGTATTTTTACGTTTTCTTAGAAACAGACAAGGATAATTATTTATTAACACTTGTAGTATTATTTTGGTTATTTTTAAAAAAATTCAAAACCAACCGGTTTATCTATTTAATGCAACCTCAAGGTTACACAGCTACACTCCTCCAGGAATGCATCAACGCCGAGGATGCATGTCATGTCGATCATGTAAATACAAGTGAGAGTTCTATCAAATTATGTTTAATATCATGTAATTAATTTGTAATCGTAATTTAAAAAAATATGTCTGTTATGTAAACAGTATAGTGGCCTCGTTAGCATAGCGGTACCGGAGCGGTAGCGGACCGGTGTAGGTCAAAGATGCACGAGGCTTCGAATTCCAGGTCGAAAAAATGGTATAATAGGATTATTCAGATTTTCTGAATAACTTCATTACACGGTATTGGAATACGTGCGCGATATGGCGACAGGTTTGCCACGTGTCACATCAGGGGGCATAATATCATTGGTTAGTCGAGGGTATACTTGTACGCACGGCGCCGCTGGTTTAAACTTGTTTCGCCTCAGTCTACCCCTTCGGGGATAATATGTGTTCTGAGCAAATGTTCGATTTGATTTCTGCCGCTGAATCCCATCATCCAAATCGCTCAGGTTGAGCTACCATCATTTTCACCTCAATGCGTGTAAGTCCTCCACTGTGCAAGGTGTCGGCACTTTTTGCCTCGCTTTATTTATTTCTAAGCCGATCCAACTTAGGAACCTTCTAGAAAAGAGTCTATTCATTCCTCAAAGGCTAGCAAAGGAACAGAACCGCTAGTATTGCGGTTATACATGGGCGGTGGCGATCACTTACCATCAGGTGAGGCTCCTGTTTGTTTGCCCCTTAAAATACGCTTCAGGCATAATGGGCGTGTTGATATAAATTTATTTGATTTATATTCACATCAAACCAAATACATAAACTACAATGGCATGAGGACATTATTACGTGGATAAAAATTAAACAAGAGTAATCTGTTTTGGCTAACAGATAACACGCGCTTCCAACATTTTATAAAACCATAAATATACTGGAAGGAAAATACGGCCTTCATGAAAATACTGGATATGTATACTTTTTAATACTTGACGTATCACAAAAGGTGTATTATGAGCTGCAAGTCTTTGTGATTCTGTATGTCAGCTCTTAAGCGGATGAACTGTTTTAAATGCCTTGTAGAGTTCCGTGTCGCAATATAAATGTAATCCTTATACATTTTTTATGAACGATTTTGTTATCAAGACTTCTCTTTTGGTCACTTAGATACCATAGCAGTACCAGTGACGGTATAAGATTCTCGGGGTCTTGGGTTCAAATTCCAGATCGTGCGAAAATATGGTTTACCTAATGGTTTCAGATCTGAAAAATCTTGTTTAACTGATTTATATCTGTGAGGTCACATGCACTATGAGAAAGAGTTGGTATGAAAGAAAATGTCATGTTTGGGCATTGGGGAACCTGGGCCGTGACAGATATTGCGATAAACAGTCATTAGCTATCATATTATAAGTCAGACATGGAGTTATACGAATATAATGATAGAATGATTAGATTGATGATTTAAAAAAAATGATATAATGATAGAATGATTAGATTGATGATATAAAAGATACTTACTTCGTTCACATCATGATACGAGTTCCATGAAAATGTTCTTCTTGATAATTGATTTAATTCATTGTAACCCTTTTCCATTTGTATGATTCTAGACACAAAATTACTAGGATTAATGTTATATGATTAACAAAACAAAAACCGACTACCACCACCTCTGGACCAAGTCGTATGTAGTAAAAGAGAATTATTAAATTCGATTTATAATTGGTGGAGTAATCCCATACCATTGTGCAATATTCATAGAAAAATGAAGTCGTTAAATAAAATTTATATGGCACCACCTTCGAAACATGACCTACCTAACAAAAAATAATCATTAAAATCGATGCATAATTGACGGTGTAATCAATCAACATACACACAAAAAAGAACATGCCGTTGAATTGAGAGCCTCCTCCTTTAGAAGTCGGTTAAAACTCATCATTATTATGGCACTTTAATATAAATAGTTGGTAACTAATATTTTTTATAGGGACTTACTTAAATTACTTAAATAAAGATAATGTAGTAAATGTAACTTAATACCTACATTAATTAATTATGAATAATTAACGACCACCCATTATCCCCGAAGGGTAGACAGAGGTGAAACTGGTAGATACCAGCGGCGCTAGTGCATACTAGGGTAACAATGACTAGCCGATGATATTAGGACCCATGCTGTGACAGGTGGCAAGTCTGTCAAGCCACATATGCCAGTCCCGGACAGTGGCGCCCGAAATAATCATTAAACCATTTTTAGCCTAATATTTCAATCTAGTTACATGGATCGTGGTCACAGCGACCTGGATCCATGTAACTGGATTGAAATATCGGCATCAATAATAATAAAAATATCGTGGGAACGGGATACCGATTAAAATATGTAATAATATATTTTTATGTATTAGTATCGTTAACTGACACTCATATGACAAGCAAATAATTCGCTTAGTTTAGTAGACAAGACAGTTCACTGTGCATTGTAAGGCGTGACTCTAAAAATATACATAATATAATGGTGCATTAAAAATATTTACCTACATTTTTAGATGACATAATATTTATTACTAAATAATTAGTTATTACTAATCGCAGTTGTATATTTGTTCTAAAAATGTTTTAGTGTGTTGTACGGACGACGTGCGTTTCGCTGCTCACTTGACGCGTGATATTTTATTGCGCCATGGCGTAATTTTGAGTTAGCGCAATGAGCCGTCACAGTGCACTGCGCCTGTGTTACTGAGTTAGCAAAGAATTTCACTGAGTTACCCATGTGTATAGTTTGGGGTTAGCTGAAATTAGTACACATCATTGGCTCTAGTGTATTATAGTATTACCTACGCTTAGCCGATAATATTAAGCCCCACGACGTGACTGGTGGCAAGCCTATCACTTTATCGGGCACATCTTTTTATAAAATCTCGGGAAGTAACATTTTCAGCAAAATTGAAAAAACTCCTAATATTTTTTTGCTGTCTGGAGAATTAGACCCATGATCTCGTGCATCTTATACCGACAACCGTCTACGATGCCTATGAGGCGATGGCGAATTTACTAACAGTAAGCATTTCTCGCTATTCTAACCTACTAATATAAATGCAAAAGTTTATGAGGATGTATTTATTATATGTATGGATGTATGCATGTTTGTTTCTCTTTCACGAAAAAACTACTGGACGGGTATGGACGAAATTTAATATATAGATAGACTACAGCTTGAAATAACATATAGACTACATTATATCTCGGAGAAGTTTACAGTTCCCGTGGGATAGCTTTGTTTGTGCTTTTCACGCAGACGTAGTCTCAGGCGACAGCTAGTACCTACGAAATATACACCGTTAACTGTCCACAACTCGGGAGTCTGAGTAAGAACGTAAGCTTTGGAGAATATATTAATATATTTGCCACCAGTTCCTGTAAACTAAGAGTTTTAGTGAGTTTTAAAGTGCAATCGGAGTGATTGTTATTTTTGTGTTAAATAAATTTGCCCGCATTGGTCGCACCGCCTTACTTTCTGTCGCAATAACGTCAATTATTGTTATTTTCGAATAGGTGGAACTCCTGATAGTAAGAGTACAAGAGCGATGTTAATAGTTTGTCTATTGGCAAATTTAATATTATTACTTTAAATTAATTTGAATATAATTTACCCTTCAATACCGTGTACAAAAAAAGCACAGCGACATCTATTGCGCGGTGGCAAAAACTTATAACTAAGTATGGTTAAACTAATAACTAATTAAAAATGGCGATTTTGACATTCGAGCGCATCCCGTCATAGCGTGTCGGTATTGCAGTGACGCGTAATATAAAATTCGCTCTTGAGGGAATTTCTTAACGAGATGTTTTCACTGCAAAACTGTATAGTGTTACTTACTCTGCAACGTCCTCATATAACAAAGTTGCCTCTAAACGCTCCTTGTTGATAAGATCCTTGAAATAGGAAACAAGCTCTGGAGGCACTAACACTTGGCCTTTTAGGTCATCGCTTATGAATTGTAGTGAGTCCTGAATATAAAAAAAACAATATTTAAATTTGATTATGATGAGAGAATAAATAGCCTTCGTAGAATTTATACTAGGTTGTAGAGTTAAATTATGAGACGCCTGAATTGGTACCAGCGCCTTTGCTGCTGAAATAATGACAATGGGGTCGATTCGGCTATCCCCGACTAGACTAAATTAAACCTAAATTAGCTTTAGACCTGTCAAAGATCTGTCAAGACGTTAAATTCGTTATAAATTCGTTATTTCCATCCTTGATGTTTTGACAGGACTAAACCTAATTTTGGTTTATATTTAGTATTTTCGTGAAAGAGTAACAATCATACATACATCCGCATAAACTTTCACATTTATAATATTAGTAGGACTAGTAGGATTAACCAAGTACCTTACTATCTAAATAGGAACACCATGAAGAGATGTTAAGGTGGCAGAAATAAGTAGGTGGTAATCATCCAGACTCATCAGTCATCATCAATCATCATTGTCAATAAAATATTTTTTAAATCGAGAACATACACCGCCTCGTTGGTCGAGTGGTTAGCGTATACGCCTAACGACGTCGACCGACAAGCCTCGGGTTCGAATCCCGACATTTGTGTGATGAACATAAATGTCAGTATTTCCGGGTCTGGATGTTTTAATAAATTTATTTCGGTATTTATATATGTATTTCTATGTATTGGTATCGTTAACTAACACCCATATCACAAGCAAATAATTTGCTTAGTTTGGGGTTAGACCAATTCGTGTAATTTGTCCTATGCAGGGTAAGCAGAGGAACCGGGCGCCAAACACCACGGCTCAAACACACTCGTTTTGTTTCCTCGACGTTTTATATCTCTATTCGTGCACTCTCTTCGATTTTGGTAACTCAAGACTTAGAACTCATCACCCTTGAAAATTAGTTTTCGTTTATATCGACCTATGGGAAACCGATTCTGATTTCATGGGGTCCATATCGTCCACTTTGGGAATCCCTGCTCTACATGAATCCATTATGTCATCAATAACTTGGTCTGGTGGTTAGTTTTTTTTACTAGGAGACCGGAAAACAAACTCTACGTGACCAATATTTCAAAACTTTTCGCCCGCAGATGCAAAGCCATATTTTTTATTGCATCGGAAAGCAAACAAAGTCGATAATGGTATTAAAGAAGAATGTACTTGCATATTTTGCGCGGAAATGTTGCCAGTTTGAATAGTCAAATGTATTCTTTTAGTTATAAATTTCCGCAAAGTAACGCATGTTTCAATAAATTATGATAATGGTGTTGCCAAGCTAGAGTCTGGGATATTAAGTTTCTATTAGCATATATTACTAGAAGGGCGCCCCAGCTCCGCCCATGGTACATAATAAAAAAATTATAGCCTATAGCCTTCCTCGATAAATAGGTATAAAAATAATTTTTAAAATTGGTCCTGCTGTTTCAGAGATTAGTGCGGTCAACCAAACAAACAAACAAACGTTTCAGCTTTATATTATTAGTATAGATATATAAGATTTTAAACTTAGATCGTGGCGTTATCCTAACATTATACGTTGCCTTGGCATTTTCTCTTGTCTTGCCTATTATGTATAATATGATTTTAAACATAGCACGACGTGTAATTCTAATATTATCACTACATAGTATAAAACAAACTGGCTTTCCGCCATCTGTCTGTCCCTATGTATGCTTAGATCTTTAAAACTACGCAGTGGATTATGATGCGGTTTTTTTAATGATTCAAGAGGAAGTTTATTAGTAGGTACAATACATTAATGATATAGTAGACAAACACTGATCATTTCAGAGGTATCTAATTGATGGCATAAATAAAGACATTGTATAGTATATTTAGTATCAGCATTGCACACGTGTGAAGCCGGGGCGGATCGCCTGTTACTTATATGAACGGTATACTCAGGACGCTATTTTTATTATTTTACCAATACCAGCTGTCGCCCGCGACTATAACGCGTGAAAAACACAAACAAAGCTATCCCACGGGAACTGTAAACTTTTCCGGGATAAAGTTGCCTATACGTTATTCCAATCCGTAATCTGTCTATGTTCCAAATTTCATCCAGATCCGTCCAGTAGTTTTTTCGTAAAAGAGTAACAAACATACAC
>DVZW01000405.1:0-10635 GCA_018237805.1 Mesosemia grandis
CATATAATTTGTGTTACATATACATTAATGAACATCCTGTGTAGATAAATCTGTTAAATAGTCATTAGAACCTATTTTAATGAGAAATTATTTATAAGACATTTTGGAGTTGGCATTTTCATGAGTTCCTGTTGTAGGGCAATTCTCATAATTTATAACGGTAAATATGTCGTTGAGAAAACGCACTTATGATTGAAACATAATCGATTTACATTCCCTTATCATCTAGATGTAATAAAAATAAAATTATTTATAACCACAAACGCGGGTAGGCAAAAGTATTTTACTGAGCCATATTGTAATTGAATGCACTCAACGTTTAGCATACGAGACCTTCGCACTGATCAGTCAAGGGCAATCGGTTAAGACTGATTCATCAAAGTAATTTATCCCATTTTTATCCCACACTAAGGATTTAGTATGGGATAAAAATAGGATGGGATAGGTAGTTACAGACTGTGCACGTCACGTCATGGGATTTAAATATCACCGGATAATCTTGGGTGTATGGTTACCAGATGAAAAAAACAAAAGTCCCGAAAAAAGATCTGTTTTACATGGAAAACTCCTGAGATTTTTTGAATAATTTTATAAATAAATACCTAATTTAAAAAAATCTTACTTAAAATGGTATTGTCACATATTAAATATGATAAAATTGATTAAGTACCTACTTGGACAAATAAATTTTAATCGTGCGATTATTTCTAAACGAAAATAACTTTTAGTTTAACTTTTTATTAAAAGATCTTTAATTGAAAACTAGAGGCCTGCCCCGGCTTTGCTCGTGATACATAGTGAAAATTTTTTAGCCTGTAGCTCTCCTCGATGAAGGACTATGTAACAGCAAAGGAATTTTGAAGATGGGTCCATTACTTTCTGAGATTACTGCGTTCAAACAAACAAACCTATTATTAGTATTATTAGTAGAGATTCTAAAGATCCTGACATTTTAAGAACTTTGCATAATCCGACTGCAATCCTGTGTGAGAGTCCTAGAATCCTGAAATCTCAGGATAAATCCTGGGATATGGTGACCTAACTTCTACACACTTCAACACTTCTTGTGTGCACAAATGGTGCGCATCTGAGTTACCTTTAGTAAGCTTACCACTTAAGGGAAAATGGTAATTATATTTATTTTATTCAGGATAGTACCTCGGATATTTGGAAAATCTTAACATACTCAGCTGTGAAGAGAATAACTAATTCAAACTACTAGATAAAGCTAAATATATACCCTTAAGGAACTTATATAAAACAATGTAAAAATGCCATAAAACCATAAATCCCACACGGTTACAAAAACGCAATTAATCATGAACAATGAATGCTAATTGTTAAAATCATTTAAGATTCAATATCTTTTTGGGAAAATCACTGCATCGTTTAAGAATGCGAGAATATTTAAACAATCTTGTTTCTATTGCTGGGTGTTGTAAGGTATTGTTTGAATGGACGGCTAATGAAGACGCGATGTAGTTGATATAGTGTAAAATTTTCGAACAATGGTCAGAATATACAAATCATGGGGTAAGATGATGACAGTGACGGTCAGAGATAACCGTTGTCTATAGACAGCAAAGGTGTTAATAATGGGTTGCCAGCCTTGAGACTGGAATTGTGTCTCTTGCATAAGTAGCCACTGACTTCATCTTCCAAATCGGAACTTAAAAATTACGGGCAAGTCGTCACAGAACTCTACCATCAAGTAATCAGATGACGGTTACACTTACTTGTTTACCCGGCACTCGCTTCTTACAAGCTACTATGTACGAAGGGAATTGGCCTGTTGTACCAACACGGTGGAAAGTAGACAATATACATATACCTATATAACTATAAATATATCCATGGTACCGAAATCTCTCAATTAACATAAATATATTATATACATACCTATATTAATCGAAGGAACTCGGTACCATGGGCGTTCACGACTTATTTATCTCGACCAAATTGGTCGCGCCTTGTAAGATGGAAAAGTCGAGTCACCGAAACCGAAGACAATGCATGAAAAGATATATGAACGTCGAGGAAGCGAAACGAGTGTGTTTAAGCCATGATGTGGCGTGATATAATAATAATAATAATATATGGATATAGGTTTTCATTACTTATTTTATTTGATCGGATATTAGCGATATTGTTATTTATTGTTTCAAATTAATAAAATAAAAACCCATACTTAAAAATACATACCAAGATCGTGAGGACACGAAACCAAGATTTGTTAATTGGCGTCGCGTCATTAGGCGTGTACGCTAACCAACGAAACTGTCAAAATCAATCAAGTGATTCGCAAAAATCGACAATCAGGAAATATACTTTATAATTTTTGCCCAAACATAAAGACTAACAATAGCAATTTTAATGTATTTAATTGTATTCTGAATTACTAATAAATTGAAATATATAAAAAGTCTAATGTAGTTTTTTACAATACCAATTAGTTATAAATTATAATTAAAAAAATAGGTCGTGCGCGTCTCTAGTAATTGCTACCTCAAATCATTGTAGATGATTAACGCGTAGTATATGATTTAAATTAATATATTATTTAGATATGTCCAAGAATTCTAGTTCCGTGTATCTATATGTAAAAACTTATGACAAAGCTCCTTTTTTAATGTCATTAAGATTTTGTAGTTTCTTAAATAATTAAATATGAATCAACAATTATTCTCAATTACAAAAATTAATAAAGTATCATCACGCTTGTGATCTCCGAAGATATAGACAGATATGTGATTTGCAATTTAACGCATTCACGTCTAATCACGTCTCGTTTTCGTGATAGGTGGCAATTCTTTCTCCATACTGGGCACGATCCCGTCACGGACCTGAAGTTCGTGGAAATCATACACAAGATCTCTGCGCTGTGGCCCTTTCGGCTATTAACAGAGGCAATTTTAAATTAAATTATTTTTAATCGACTTAAAAAAAAGGTACGCAATTCTACTTTTTTTTTGTTTTTATGTTATGTACTTACTCCGCCAATAATGAATCGATTTTAAATGTTCTTTTTTTTATTAAATAATTCATGTTTTAGAAGTGGTTCCATATATTTTTTATGTAAGTTGGTTTTTGTTTTGGCGAATAAAAATAATTATTAATAAATAATTAAACGTGTGATTTAAAAAAAATAAACTATTTAAAACATTAATAAAATATGTAGGTAACACTGGATTGTGGTGAATACCACTGGTACAATCCCTTTCATTTTGCATATGTATTGTAGAAGTCGTAAAAGGATTTTTAACAGCATTTATCATCAAGCCATATTTACCAATCTTGATTTCTTATCTATCTACTTTTACAGTACTTCCCATTTTTCTCATCAGAATGCAAATGAAGCTAGAGTACGTCACGTCCACGTTTTTACGCATGCATTAGTTCGCGGAGACATGGTTCCTTGTTAACCCTCCAGACAAGCCTGGGGATACATCTAAAAACATCTAAAAACATATCTAATAATATTAAATGATACAATCATTGTGATAACGCATGTTTTTTGTATAATTTGTGGTATTTCCTACTAAATGATTATAAAATCGTGAGTTACTTCAAACATATTAGGCTCACATCAATAAGTTTAACAACATAACATTTGAACTTGAATAAATTTTCAAGGATCTTAGTTATACTGTAGGTTTATTAGTCATAACATACCTTAACGCCTATTCATTTTAAATTTGTATACCGGGACTTAAGGGTCGCCTCGTGACCACGACCGGTGTAATTCGGTCGAAACTTCGGGAAATAAAAAGGTATGATACACCTTAAATTATTCACGCGATTAAGTCCCGGAATACATATTTAAAATGATTTATAATCGCGAAAGTTTAAAACAAATAGACTGAACTATACCAAAATTAACATTAGTCCTCTTAAGATGTCAAATTCATTATACATCCTAGATATTTAGCTTTGATTGTTAGTACACAATAGCACCAATGCGGTGTACTAGTATCGCCCATGTCTACTTACACTACAATAGACGTGACGATATTAATATTTTTTATTATTAATATATCATCACGCCAGGTCACTTGCGGGGTAAGCAGAGGGAACCGACTGCCAAAATTACTAATATAATTGTGAAAGTTTGTGAGTATGGATGTAGGTTTGTTACTCTTTCAGGCAAAAACTACAGGACGAATCTGGATGAAACTTTACAGTAATATACATCAGAATAACATATAGGGTACTTTTATCCCGGAAAATGTACGGTTCCCGTGGGATAGGTTTGTTCGTGTTTATCCCGCGAAGTCGCTGGTGTCAGCTAGTATAAAATCAAACTGAATATATTAAATAATTGTTTTGCTGACAGGACAAAATCTGACGGGTTTAATTAGTTTTAAAATATATTTGTATTAACTGTCTATCGATATGGATTCTTATTATTGTCTGATACCCATAATACAATAGAAAATCTTTATTCCGGATTATAAAGGTTAATTTGTTTCTTTAGTCAACATTTTATCAAATCGATGGCAGACTGTTTTTATCGCAGAAATAGGAGTGGTTCTTGAAACAATGAAATTTTTTGATATAAACTTGATCCAGCCTAAATAACTTGTGCTGATAGTCATATTCACTTTATCGAACTGTTGGCAACGCACCACTAAGTTCTTTGTATATAGGTGCTGATTAGGTCAACAACAGGAGATGTTCTGCTTGTTTGCCTTCCTACATGATATGTAAAATAGACGTGGTTTCATAAAGAGGTTGTATGGATTAAGCAGTTTCGTACTTACATTAACCGATGGTAGTTTGCCTAGAACGTTCTAGAATGTTGATTATTTAACGGTTGACGTAACTCAAACCACTTTAATTTTAGGTATTTATTGATGATGTCGTTTCTAGCGATTGCTCATGGTTGCGCATTATTAACATGTCTGCATCACTTATATCTTATGTCGGGGTCATTCGAAATCTATACACAATATAAAAATTTAGTTTTTTGTTTATTTTCCCTTTATGAATTTCGAAATGGTAGGAGATAGAGTAATCTGTCTTTAGCTACTTTGTTCAGAATTCTCTGTTTCGATATGGCGTCAGGTCAGTCATTTGTCACATCATGGGCTAAACCCTATTACTAGTACTTAGTTTTCGTCTAAGGCGTGACCCTGTTATCATTTTTAGGTATGAAACGATGTTAGACCCTCTGAATCATTAACTATTGTTACTCGTGAGGCCGCCTTTGGATTGCTCGTTAGTTGTATATTGATCGCATGCATTTTTTGGTTTTTGTTGCGAATATATTTTTTAAATGGCAAAACCACCTTGAACGCGAAATATAAAAAAAAAAAAAATTCGCCCTACCCATCGCCACCGGGAATATCGCACTCGAGTACAATTATGAGTGTGGTCTTCGCCATGGTGGGTGGGGTGTTGTTTTGATAAACCTGGGGCCTTAGATCAAACACTTTCGTCGACGAAACGTTTCGTTTTTGGACGATATGAAATGTCAAAATCCATGTTTTTTGGGTTTGACGTTTCAAATCGTCCAAAAACGACACGACTGAGTCGAAACAGCAGTGTTGGTTCTAATTCCCCTGTTTAGTTATGAGCTTCCACTAAGTCGAACTAAATTAATTGTTATTATGCTATTTAGTTCTTATTGTGAAGTCGTTTTTTTAAATGAAAATTCAATTAAGTTAAGTTATTTTTAAAGATAAGTACCTAGTTATTTCTACAGTTCTAATGAGCCATTGAATAGTGCAGATTGGGTACGTGCAGGAAATTTTGAATTAATTTTAACATGTTGATATTTCAAAATCGAATAAGTAGGACTATTGTTTGCCGCAGTTGTTGAGTACGGCAAAATTAAAGTATTTTTAGGGTACATATTTTTTCTATACAAAAAAAATCTGAATATCTAAATACTTCTCGCCGTGTACCTAATATATTTAAAGCTATATCTCCAAGTTTCAATGCAATGGAATAATAATTAAACGCATTAGTTTATTATAACATTTTATGTAAGTTATAAATTAAGATAACACTCTCAGTTACTCATCTATCCAATAGATAAAATTCTCTTGCTTTATCTTATCAAGACTCTCAAGCCGTTTTATTTATAAAATTATCGCCTCTTTGCACCTGTGTTTGACAATATATTTGAGAATTAGATAGATTGCGTTATTGATATAGGGCCATCTTCCAAGTTGCAGGCGATCCTGAGCTTGATTGCGTGTATTAATATGTATTCAATAGAGATGTGCAGATTATGATTTTGGCCGACTAGCCGATTAGTTCAATGTAAATAGGCCGCCGATCGGCCAATCCGATCAAACTTTCGGTAATTTCGAGGAATGGAAATCCGTAAAATCGAATGTTATCAATGCCAAATGATTATTTCTCGTAATGGGCAGGGAAAAGCAGCAAATACTACATATATGTTAATCAAAATAAATACCGACATCCATTTCTGATACGTCAGTTAGGTTATTCAAATCAAATGTCAGTCATTCTAGTCGTAAATTCAAGCAGAATAACTACCTAAAACAAAGTCAACGTAATGTCTACGTACATTTTATTGAGAAATACGCATCAAGTAAGAAGCCGAAGCTAATTAGTCGTCGACTAGTGGTCGGATAGTTAGTCGGCTATACGGAGTAGTCGGCGACTAATCGAAACATCTTTAGTATTTACGCTTGTTGAACCAGAAAGACATCGGGTGGTTTTTGTGAACGTGTCCGAGAATCGTCAAACAAACTGCGAATAGAAATTTATCGTTGTGGCGCTCAATTCCTCACTAGTAAAGGCAATTTCAAGGTTAAATTGTTTTCGTTTAAATTAGTTCTATCTCTATGAATGTTTCATAAGACATAAGGATAAAAGGTATTCATGTAGTCTGGAGATCACATTCTTTGCGCAAGCGATATTTGGCAATGCCAACGTAACATTATGCTCGATAGCATTTGTTGTGTATCTGGTGTTATCTCCTACTTGATTCAGATGAGGTGAGAGGTACTTTTGCGCTTTGGGGGCACAATCACAAATATTGTCATCACAAATAAGCATATCAATCACAAATACACAATCAATCACAAATATTGTCATCACAAATAAGCATATAGCAAAGACCCCCACCTCCTCTTCGTTGATTTACGTAAGGGTTCGTTCAAGCAATTTTTTCATAAATATTACTGGAAATAGGCGAATTTACCTTGAAATTTGTCAAATTTAATGATACATATCATGTATCACGCAAGTCATATGTGCTGATAAAATTACGCCTTCTCTAATAACTTTAATTGCTGCATTCTATAAGGGACTATACAGCGTCAACGGACTCTGATGGCAGGAAATCGCGACTGTTTATAGCTTATATGGAATATATACTGTTCTTTGTAATTGTATTTTCAACCGACTTAAATATGAGCAGGCTCTTATTTTTCTGTATGTATGGCTGTGTCCACGACTTATTTCGCGTGGATGACGACACTTTCATAGTCTAACCTTGCTCCATAAATGAACTTATCCAATACAAAAACATTTTATGAATTCGAACCATTAGTGTTTTGTATCTCATAGGGAAGGGAACAAGCAGACGGATCTCCTGGTGGTAAGAGACAACCGTCGCCTATATACACCAACGGTGTTATTGGTTTATTGCCAAACTCGTGTCTGTGATGTGTAAGACTCTTACGTAACTACAAAGTTTACTTTTACTAGTGGTTTCTAAGCGGCTGAGATTCGACGGACATGTGTCAATATTCTTACTGCCAACACTGAAGGTCGTATACCAATCAATATCCGTATCCACCACCCCCCATTCTCATATAAAGGGTTAGGCAGATAAGTTTCCACGGTCCACGAATTCACCATATCGAAACACCGACGTGACGGCTGGTCGCCAATAGCTATAAAACCAATCAATAACTAAGAAATCTGTTTTAAAAGAGAGAAAATGTTACTGAAACCTTGTTTTCACACAGATTTAACCACATACTAACCGCACTATTCTAAAACGCAGACTAACTTTAGAATTACGTTTAATACCGGCTTTAAACCAAACACCAAAATAATTATTATTACAAAACGTGTTTCTGCACGCAATACCGTACTTACTAACTATGGTACCGAAGATCCGAAGTGCTTTGAAAGAAGGTGGGGTCGGGAGTCAAATGTACTAACTATGGTACATTTGACTTCCGACTCCACCTTCTTTCAAGGCACTTCGGATCTTCGGATTTTTTGAATACTTTCACTGTCCACTGGATTAAAATCTGTTTCGATATGGCGTCAGGTTAGTCACTTGTCACATCATGAGACTTAATGCCGTCGGCTAAACCCTATTACTAGTACACACTATCTCTACCGATGTGTTCCACCTACCCCGTGATAATGGGCGTGATATTATTTATTTTTACTTTGTATTTTATGGTGTTCTGGTAATATTATATCTTTCGTGATTTATATATTTTGACATTGCATTATATTTCTATTTCATTTGACATGTCTCCAAAAAATGGTTTTCAGCATAATTTAATGTCATTCAATCTATTTATTGTTGACGTTTGGAAACAAGGGAGCGTGTTTTTGAGAATTATTTACACCGCGTGGGATCCAATGGGAATATTTAATTTTATTATTTGATTGAATGAATGAATTTTTATCGATAATGAATAAAATGTGTTTTGTTTCCGTATGGTGTGCGGAAATGACTACTGATACGAGAAAACAATTTTTAGTGGTTATCTTTACTTCAAAAACTAATAAATCCACGATAACTTCTCGCGAAAGGTTAACGTAGGTCAAACAAAAATACATCTCTATAGACTAAAAATTCTCCACCCACTGACAATGACGTTGCAAATAATACTAGTAAACAATAGATGAACGAGATCCGGTTTTTTTTGGCTAATAAATAAATAAACATTAAATAGTGCTTATATCATGAGATATGAGTTCTAATATAGATTTTATAATATTGTTTTATTTATTAAAACAAAAAAATATTATCACGATCACTAAACCCGAAAGGGGTAGGCAGAGGTGAAACGAGTACACACCAATGGCACTAGTGTGTACAAATGCACGTTTACTTCATGATATTAAGTCTCCATGATGTAACAATTCTTTCCAATTATGATTCCAATCCTGGACAGTAGTAGTTATCAGAGAATCCGAATTTTTATTCAGAAATACTGAAAAAGCTTAATAAATTATATTTTATTTGCCTCGACCTGGGAATTGAATCCAGAACCTTGTGTATCTGATACCCACGCCGGTACTACTATGCCGACTAGACGATATATCTGTAGTATATCGACTTTTAAGATTTGTGTTTCTTGTTAGTAGTTAAACTATTACTTGGATTATAAATGTGAAATTAGGTTTGTTGCGTTTTCCTTATTTTGTCGAAAGGACACAACGGATTGATATGATTTATGCATGCGTCAGAGACATTTTTTGTTTCCGTTACATTGTTTTTTTTATATATTATTATATTGTCACGGCAAGTCTCTTGCCCGGATTTGTACCACCCTCTTACTAATTCACACTAATTACATTGTGACTACAAGGTGGTAGAGTTCTGCGTTGACTCGCCCGGATTGGTACCACCGCCTTAATTATTCCAGCCGCAGTAATATCAATGCTCGCCATTGTCGTGCTCCGTTTTGGAGAGTAAAGTAGCCGGTACCCTTACGCATGAGTCTTATCATCCCCGACTCAAGCTTGGCAACGCGCCATTAACACCTTTAGTGTAATAGGCGACGGTTATCTTTTACCATCAGGAAATCCGTTTGCTTATTTGCATTCCTATATTATAAAAAAAAATCCAGCCACAATTATTATCTTTGTTGTGTAAACTAGAGACTTAATCCTAGTTTCAAAGTTACCATCACACCATAAACACCTGTGGTGTACAACCACGGTTATCTCTTACCATCAGGAGATCCGTCTGCTCGTTTGCTTTCTAATACCATTAAAATAATCTTCATTTACTATAAACTAGATGCACGATTTGTATTAACTACTTTCGGCCTGGATCGTTTTGGATCACCATAATTTTAACAATTTGTTTTCGTCATGACCGACCAGCAGCGCGTAAAAGGCATTGAACTTGTCAACGGAAGATCGCAATGATTGAGTGGGTACATTTGCCGTGATAATATTTGATTCACCATTAGTCCAATCTATTTATTAAAAGTGGGTGTAGTTGTATAGTATATGTATCTAGTAGGGTAGTAGCCGTCACACTTCCGCAAGAGTCTTATCAACAGACTCGAGATTTTCAACGCACCATTAACACTTTTGGTGTAATAAGCTACGGTTATTTCTTACCATCAGGAGGCTTTTCTGCTTGTTAGGATTCCTATAATATAATAAAAGAAAATATATATAGAAAGACAAATAAACAGACGGATATTCTGATGTTAAGAGAAAACCGTCGCCTATAGATACCAAAGATGTTAATGGTGTGTTGCCAACCTTGGTTAAAATGTTTATTCATTTGTGCAGTTTTTCAGTTGCCTTAGGTACCCTGTAAACTGGAACACGTCAATGACAAGCACTGACGTTATTGTGACAGGAATGGTACGGCAGTGGTCAATGCCATACTCTACCACCTAGTTGTCACGACGGTAGTGACATGCTTTAGCTTTGCTCGCCATATAC
>DVZW01000406.1:0-10631 GCA_018237805.1 Mesosemia grandis
CCTAGGGTGATCATTAATAATGTTTTTTTAGTAACGCTTACGCATGTACAAGGCAACAAATTGATATAAAATTTTATAAGAATGGAGCATTTTTTTTATTTAAACAAAATATCTTTTTATCTTCTTCTCAGCCATTAGTTACGATCTCGGTGTAGGCTGCTCTTTGATTTTGATTGAAGGCTAATCTTTGACTCCCTTCGGTTTAAAACTCCTTGATAACCAAAAAAATATCTCACTTTTGGATGATTAATAATTGATGATGTTATATGGAGAAAGTATATATAATTATAAATGACAAAAACTTTTACTCTCGAAAAAATATCTCATTCCCGAGAACATGCAATTCCTGTGGGTGAAACCCTGAACATTCATTTGAAATACAACTATTAATCATGAACACCTTATTAGCCCAACGTAGGACAACATTTCTTATACGAGTACGTATACTCTGTGAGAAGCTTCACAAATGATTAACTGTTCATAATATTTCAATGGCTTAAGTTATACGCACAGTATAAGTTGGATTATGAGTCAGGAATATAATAATATCATCAAAATTAAAAAAATATAAGTCTACCTGCTAAATACCTACCTACATATTATCACGACAAGAAAAAATAAAATTTGCAGTAAGCGTGCTTGTTGGCTGAAATTAGTTCGTGCTCGTTATTGAGATGGGCTTGGCACTTGTTGATATATTCAAAAGCACACATACATATCATTTAAACTACTGATTAAGTAAATACGTAATTAGTACAATTATTAAAATTGCTGTAATATTTTATTATTTATATATTAAAGATATTTATGCATATAGACTTAGTTATCAGTAACATTTGAGAATCTGATTAAAAGTATTAGCAGCTTCCAAAGAAAAACCATGTGACGTTAGATCTGATATTAGGTTATCAATCTTGAGTTAGGAAGATAACATCTTGTAACCAATAAGGTTAAATAGTGATTTCCTCAGTTCCAAAGCATAACTTGACCTTTGTATTATGTCCATCTACATGAACAGATTCAATCAAACTAATACAAATAAATATTTGGCCATTAGTTAATTACTTGCACAGAGCCAGTATCTGTAATTAGAATAATAGTTTGATAACATATATGTAGGAAATAATTATAATTAAAATGATATTGTCCGGACACCGTGTGACGAATAGATAAGCTGTCTGGTATCTCGTAAGAGGCAAGTGAAGATTAAACAACTCTTGGTGAGTTGTTTTAGATTGACCACAAGGTTTTAGAGTTCTGCGATGACTAGCCCAATGGATACCACTACCTAACCAATAGCGCAATAACGCCAGTGATTATCATTATTGCGTTTCGGTTATGAGACAATCAGAGAATTTAAGCAAAATAATCATCAAATCATTACAAGGTTTGTATCGCACTATTAATACCATTGCGAATATTTTACCATTAAAAGGTCCTGTTGCTTGTTTGCAATCCTGTACAATAAAAAAAAATAAAGCTTTGCCCATATTGCCCATATACATGGTCGTCTCGACCTAAAAATCACCACTCATTACTTTTCGTGCATCTCATTAAAAGCAAGTAGAGATAGATATCCTAAGGATACTACTTATGTAGCAGATTCTTTCTGTTTCTGAGTCCTCTTCAGCAAAGCCAAGTATGTGCTTATCCCAAAACAAAAGAAAGTTTCATAAATCAATAATCAAGCGTTTATATATACGTTGTTGCCGCAAGAAGAGGTAAAGTAGTGGGGTACCATCATTAGTATTTTTAAATCGGGGCGAATCATTGCAAAAACCCTACAACCTAGTTGTAACCTGTTCAACATAATGTTCAATTTTTTAATAGAATATAAATTAATATTGATTGGATATGATATTTATAAATATGTATCTTTACGTCCATCGACAGATATCTCCGCGGATTTACCCAGTAGACACACCGACCTGACGGGTGGTAGACATTGTCATTAGGATCACAAAGGGTGAAAAAGATAGAGGTAGCAGAAAGATAAAGATAAAATAAGGTAGAAGAAAGAAATTTAACGTAAGAGATATGTGCTAGGTATACCTTATCAGAAAAGTGGGGTTGTAAAAATAGACAAACCTTTTACGACGAAATAAGAAATGGTGACGATCTAGGCCGACACGCGACCTAATTATATGAATATTAATTAAATATTCCTTTAATTATACACATAATCTAAGACCATTATGGAGGGATCTAAATAATACAATAATTAACAAAATTAACCCAGAGGTTAATAAAAACCCTAAAAATACTTTAGTTTTACAAAGTTTTATAGAATTTTCATGTTTTTATAAACTGTTAGGCATTCTGTAAATCTGAGGTTTGAAATGAAATTTTAGACTATTCGCCGTTTTATTTACGTCATTACTTTATGAAAGCGCTGAGTTTTCATAAAATAACCTATTCATAAATTAATCACAATATAATTTTTTTAATAGCCTCGTTGAGCACGTTATCCTAAAAAGTAAACAGCTCGAGATTGGATATTATGTCTGGTATGACGACAGGCTCGCTATGGCTCACATCATGGAACTGAAATATCATCAATTATCTCTCAGTGTGCTGATTAAACTACTGTCTACATCTTCGGATATATATATTCACGCCCATTAATTCTGAAGAGCCTGCCTCTTCACCCCAAAGGTGAAACTACTACACGCCAGTTGCGCTTGGAGCACTACTTTTATCCACGATCAGCCGATTATATTACAGGTGGTAAACCCATCGCCATATCGTCGGATATCATTCGGAAAATAAAACTGTATACGTATATTTACAAATAAATAATACGTTGCTGTTCTTGTTACATCGTGGTAAGAAACTAAGATCTCGCTCGATTTTAGACTAAGCAGTATTTGCTTTGGCATTTAAGTCAACTGGAAAGCATCGAATAAATTGTGGGTCAGAAGGGACAGATAAAGACGGTAAAGTCTCTGCAGCAATTTCTTTAACTTATCTTATACAATATTGACTACCTACGTTGAATAGCCCTATTTTAATTTAAATGTAACAATAAATGTTTATTTTTGTACAATAAAGAAAGTATCGGATCAAATTTGTTATGTTTAGTTTAATATATTATAATAAATTATGACGAAAATTAATATTAAAATAATTCAAATTAAATTTGATCAACATACATAACTTCAGCGAGTCTCGCCGGGTCTAAATGAATATATACTTTGGCAAAGAAAGACTATATTAAAAAGACTATTATATCTAACACCGTGAAATAGATTTCTTCATTTACCCTAGAAGCTTCCCGAAATGGACGAGCTATGGTTAAAGAGGTTGCCATAGCCCTGTGGTACTAAACCACCGCTTTAAATAATCCTACCCTTAAACACGCTTATGCTTATCACAGTCGTGTTTCTAAATGTAAAGTACCTGGTAAAATTACATAAGCGTCTTAGATCTTCTAAAGGTTGCCAATCTACCATTAACATCCTTGGAGTTTATAATGAATTAACGATTATTTCTCAGCATAAAGAGTTCCCATAAGGAATCCGTGGTTATTCGATAAATATGGATTTTGCACTGTAGTTGTAATAATGGATCATATAATGAGAAATTTTATAAACGTACTACAAAGAAAAGAAAAGACACATGTGATATAATTTAGGTAATATATAGAAAAACGTGTGCGTTTCGAGACAGTAGAACTCTTTCATATTGAAATTGTTTTTCTTGTTCTTTATTTTAGCGCCATCTATTATCACTAAATAGTACTAGACAATCGAATCTTTTAAGATTAGAATTAGAATAGAGAATCATAGCGATAATCTGTTCGGGTATTGCTATGCCATCGAGGCCTGGGTGTCCGGTGTACTATTGACACGTAAGTGTACACTAGTAATAATGCCTTAGTGTGTACTTGTTATACTGGCCTTGATTTTTTTTTCTTTTAAACAAAGTAGTAAAACTGGATTCATAATTTTACTAATGGATATGGATATTAGATCCAGCTCAACAGCTCAGCTGGTGAAGACAGAGTTGTACAGGAGCATAAAAAGTCAATAAAACCCGAATGAATTCATATTTATTCTTATCAATGGCGGTAGATATGTGCTTATTTCTTTGAAGTCTATTTTATATTCTAACTGTGAGGGTATGGAATTAACCTGAGGCTTAGTTCCGTTTTGAATTTCTCTCGCGACTATTATGTAAACGGGCTTAGACACGAATAACGTGTTGAAGAGTTATTTGTATAAATATTTTATTTCTATATTTATTTTATTCTAGTTGCGTTAGTTTTGCGTTACCGATTCGCCTTGGCTTGCTAATATAATATTTTAGACGTGCAAAATAAAGGTTTTATGAAACGGATTTTTATTTCTTTGCAATTTATTTTTTGGTTTATCGGATAATTTTTGTAGGTAATAATAATAAGGATAAGGTTTGTGTTTTTTTTTTGTTTTTTAATAATAGGTTATCCACTTTGCTTTATTGTTAATATAAACGGATAAGGTTTATATTTGATTAAGTCCACCTTATAGCAAGGGAGGAGTCCCATTCCTGTAATTATTTTACAAATTTTAATGTCATCAAGCTTGTGATCTTCGAAGAGAATTTGCAGAGTTAACGTCTAAATTATAGACGAGATATCAGGAAGAAGCGTACAATAATTTACAACTTATTGCATTCACGTCCACAAAGCTATATTGTATCGTTATTGTGATAGATGGTAAGCATATCGCTAAATCGGTCATAAACTTGGTTTAAAATTCAATCGAACTTACCAAAATTTTAACCTCGCCTTAGTGTGTTTGTGTCCTGCTGCTAGCCTGTAACGTCCCCTACCTACACCATTCTTCACGGTTCTGATCCAGCAAGGCCCAGTTCTTCAAAAGGGCTCTACTTTTCCCTGCCAGCGTCATTGAGGTAGCGGGAATAACTATACTCGGGTATCAATTCGATAATGACAAATATTTTTCTAAATTAAATGTATGATTAATAAATTGACTAATATAATTTCTGCGTGATGTTAAATCGCGATTCGCGACAAAGACATCAGAACTTCATCCTTAAAATACGTATCGGAAATTTACATCAACTCGTAATACCGTACCGGCTCAACCTTTATTGTAAACGCCGTAATTTGAATTTCGTCTTTGATATTCAAATGAACCTCTACTTGAGACACTGCCTTAGTTATTTGAGTTTTTGTAAAGCAATCAAGTTTGTTTATAGGAGACCATGTAATTGTAAATCTCGCTCTGCGGTTTTAATTAATACTTAGGATCACTCTCTGGATCGCTTTAATGGAACCTTCTGCCTAATAATGTAAATTGAATTTCTGATTTATTTAAAATATTAATTTACAATTATGTTTCCATGATAAAGGGTTGTAACTTCAAGACTTTTCATATTGGGGATGGTTCATGATACTTTATGCTTAATGATGATATGTGGGGCTTTGCCACATATAGTTTCAACGTCACCTAAGCATAGAGCTAAGTAAAATGAACCGTAATTCTAGGCTTACCTGGTATGGAATAGTTTTATATGTTAATGGAATAGTATAGGAGAACCAATAGACGGCCGACTCAACTAACCTAAAGAACTAGGCTCCAAAAGATTTGTAACTTGTAAATTTTCTATAGCATTAGAAGACAAACCAAGCAGGCAGATCTGATAATATAAAATATTTGTCATCTATTCGTAATTTCTATGATAATTTCTATCTAGATTCAGTAATTAATTCCGAAAATCGATAACAATAGCTAAAAAATAATCGAATAGTCCAATAAACATACAATATTTTACATTCGTACCATAAATGGCTTTAACACTAATAAAAAAAGAACATTTAAAGCAAAATATCGCTTAATACCCTTAATTTTTATGCAGGAAATCGTTTGCGTGCGTGCGGTGGCTTATCGTGATAGAAACTTTTAGTCGGCCGTCTGTCTCGAGATTGAATCGATATAGCAAAGAAATCGACAAGTCACGAATTTGTCTGTAATACGAATACCTACATCGGTGACGCGTGTAATAAAATGGTATATAATTATTTTATCAATGAAACTGTTTACTATCTAATATTAAGTTTAAAGAAATTATTATTTCATATTTTATAACGCGATTTACAAAATGAAAGAGCTTTTATATCTCGATTTCCGAACTATAGATTGTTACTATAGTATGTAAATATTTGTTCGGAAAATATTATTTGACATGTACTAGTTATATACATAGTTTAGTCATACATTATTTTCCACTTTCCCGTAACATGCTTATGCTCATAAGAGGTGAGTTATTATCGTGATTAAAGTTGTGATTGTATCATATATTTCAGAAAAGAATGAGTTTCTCCTCACCTTTTTATCGATATTAAATAGCTATGAAAAATTTGAACTACCGGAGACTTTGTTTTTATTCCACTGAGGATAACTTAACCCTAAGGCTGTTTCTTAAGTTGGATTCACAAGAACACGTATAATAAACAATTTTTGGTTTATTTTATCAAAAACATGAGATTTTATGTAGTCTTGTTACATATTGTCAATGGATTACCTACTGATGTATGAAAATCAAGAATTCAAACCCGCATTAAACAGATATATATCAATAATGAGGCTTTGAGGTAACAACAAATTTTGATAAGAGAAGAACATGTGAATATTGAACAATAATAAAACGCACTTTCCATTTCTTTATGCATACTATAATGGTCGGGGAATTTTATAGAGAAAGATGCTACTAGTACAGTCGCATGTCACAAGTGCTGCTACAGTGATCTAAGATATTAAAGTTTCATTATGTGACAGGTGACAAAGCTTGTCACAGTTTCGGGCACTTATCCAATCATGAGCTGTTTCGTTTTTTAGAACTGAAAAATCTCAATAAGCCAATTTTGAATAGGAATTGTACCCGGGACCTCGTCTGTCTGGTGTATCATGCTGCTAAACAACCAAGATGATAACAAAATAATTCAAATATATTTTAATATCATAAAGGCAAAAAAAAACGAACATGCCAACGCACTATTGCTATAAATAAGGTTTTAAATTTTAAAACACCATGGCAGTAATTACAAGCGAAGCGAAAATATTGCAAGCTCGACGACGTGTCGACAAGGCGTCGCTTTAGCACGTTAGCGTGCATTCTTTCCCTGCGTTCATTACCATAACAAGTAGTTTCGTTAATCAAATGTACGAAATTAATAGCGCAGTTTAGAGTCAACGTTCCGCCCGGCAATCACACGGTCATTACAAATTGCCAGCAATTACCGCGACACCACCCTCCCTGCCGTTCATGATGGGATTTTTTCATATACGTTAAATATTCCATAATAGTTTACGTACGTAAAGCCTCCCAAATGCATATCATTGCCATTAAACTTATAGTTCATTTACACCAAACTGAATATATGTAAATGTTTTAATTAATTAATCATTTTAATCAGAACATTTAATTATAATTTAAAAATATTGGTCGGATCGTATCGTGTTTGGTTTTAATTTGGAATATCCGCGTCCATTTTTCTTCCGGTGAATGTCTAAAAACTGCATTTAACTTCCTAGAAAGTAGTTTTTACACCTGACACATTTCCTTACTTTTCTAATTACTCACTTCTAGGATCGAAAAAAAGACTTCTTTGGTCACTTTTCATTTTGATGAGAAATAAATTCTTTGTGCAATTGATATAATTCCAAAGCTTACATTAAAAGTTTTAGTTAAATCAATGACTAGCGGCCCGCTCCGGCATTACACGGGTATAAATTATACACATAAAAATTCCTACTCAATCACTCTATCTATAAAAAACCTCATCAAAATCCGTGGCGTAGTTTTAAAGATTTATGCATACATAGGGACGTAGGGACAGGCAGAGAAACCGACTTTTTTATACAATGTAGTGATAATCGCACTTTATCACGTTAATGAAATAATGTGACCACAAATAATGACTCCCTTATTTCTGCCGCAATGACTTCAGTGCTTGTCATTGTCGTATTCCAATTTGGAGATAAAAATCACAAGTCATTAGTTTACCAATCATTAACACCATTGGTGTATATAGGCGACAATAATTTTACCATTACCATTAGAACATCCATCTACTTGTATGCCTTTCCTTATATAGAGAGATAAAAAAAAGGAAAAAACAAATACAAACACACTGTCTACAGGAAGTAGCTAATGAAATGTTTCAAGATTTCTTCAAAGCATCCATTCCTCATCATCATAATTTCAGTCGAATCATGTTCACTGCTGGACATCGTTATAAAGATCTATATTATAAACGGTCTTGCGGTGCCCGTGTCAAGCGGCTGATCGCGGTATAAACACCTAAAATCACAAGTAAGTTAGTCACAATTGACATTACATTTTTTCTCTTTTACTAATTACTAAAATTTCCTATATATAGTTAATCGGACGAACTTGATATTTAACATATTTCCTCCTTACACGATGTCTCACTAAGAATTTTGGGAATTTCCTAACCAATGTGTATTTGATTATTGTAAAATACTTACTGGACCTCGGCTACTCAAGATTTTAGCAAGCATTTTGTCGATTATATACATCGTTTAATACTAGCATGTATTTAAAACTAGATTAATTTATATAATTTCACTTATTAAGCTTTTGCAGATTGTCTGAAAAAACTGCCTAGGACTGACATGTATGCCATTTATGGCAACAGGCTTACCACATGTCACATCATGGGATTTATTATCATTGGCTTGTAGTGGGTATACTAATACACACTAGCGCCGCTGGTGTATTAGTTTCACCTCTGTCTACACCTTCGGGATAATTGACGTGGTGATAATTATTTTAATTTTCGCTTCTTCTACATACATAACTCATTCCATGCACTCTGTCGGTTTCGGAGACTTTTGACTCCGTTTTCTTCTAAGGTGCGACTAATTTGGTCGGAATAGGTCAGTCGGGGTCGCCCATGGTACCGCGTTTATCTGTTTTCATATTGTATATCTGTTTCAGCAGCCGTTCCTCCGGCATTCTTTTCACACGTCCAAACCAGCGAAGCGTACCCTTTCTCATTCTTACACCGAAATTTTCTTTCATACTGATTCTTTCGGTCACCTCTGTGTTACGAACGTGGTCGGTCAGTCTGTCTGTGTTGTCTCTTACATAGGAGTATCTTTCTTTTTACTTGTTGTCTATAAAAATAATATTATTATTATATCATCACACCAATCGTCCTGTATGGTATTAAGCGTCATTCAGTTTTCATCCTAAAGAAATTTGTGATTCCTCTAAATACCTTCTAAAGTTTCATCTAAATTTCCATATTTTTATTAAACCGCTACAGGATAATTAAAGAGGTTTAAAGATAAATCTAACGTCCTCACAAACTCGGACAAAAAATTCAGGCATGGGAATTAAGCGCGGTTAAAAATTAATGAATAATAATATCTGATAATGATTCTGGAAAGTTTAATTGAAGTTGCCTTTTTGTCACTTTTACTGACTTATTAATACCAGGAATATCTTTTCCAATTTCTCAAGAAATGTTGCCGCTTGAAAGCGGATCAGTGAATACATTATCCCGTAGGTATTTTGATTAGATATAATTTCAGGAAGATTTAAAACGAGGCGAAATTCAAGAAACATCTGACTTGATTATTAAATATATTGTCTAATAGTTAGACGCATGAGCTACAACGCAGAGATCTTAGGCTCAAATTCCCGGATCGGTCACTTTGTTTATCTCCTTTTTTTCTAATCACTGTTGTCGTAATTCCATAGGTTAGATCTGAGTGTACTTTGCTTAGTAGTAACTCAGACACTCTAACGCCTTTAGAATCATGGGCGTGAAGATATGAAAATAGCCTCATAAATAACAGGAAGTGTTATTAAATTGCTCCCAATTCCTTATGAATGACATGTAATAAAATATCGACCTCAACTATTTTCATCCGGCGACCGCCCTTCTTAGAAAAGGCTGATTCACACAGGTGTATGGACAAATGCCACAATATAATTTAAAACATAAATCCTCGGCTAATCATTATTACTTATATAAACGGGATAGGTTGCTCACGTTTAATTTTTGTTATTGATGGCGATATTTCGACTCAGTTACATTAATCGTGGTCACAGCGAGACTGCATTATCTGATGAAAACTCTCGAAAAGAGCTGACACCAGTTTAACCAGTCTACCCCTATGTGATTAATTTTATCTATTTTTACAGTCGCTGTAGTAAGTCTCGCCGTGACCACGATTCATGTTACTGGGTCGAAATATTAACATCAATAATAAAGAAAGACACATAATAGGACTTCATATCGTCGGTTAGTTGTAAGTATATTAGTACATACTAGCGCCGCCGGAGTGTAATTTCATCTATGGCCCGGTATTACGGTTATGTTTATTTTTTTGTTTGGTATGGTTCCTAAAAATGAAACTTGGCTAGATCGATTAATCTCCCTTGAAACCCCCTGCATGGTAAATTTCATGAAAACCATTGAAGCCGTTTCCGAGATTTAGAATTTATATATACAAGAATTGCTCGTTTAAAGATATGAGATTATAACGATTTTAGTGTTGCAAGCCTTATTATCCTAGCATTCAATAATTGTATTATGAGCTTGTGCTGTGGAGAGCAATCCCCTATGATAGGTACAGTATGGCAGGTTACCA
>DVZW01000407.1:0-10630 GCA_018237805.1 Mesosemia grandis
GTATTTTTAATTTTCGTTTAAGTGAATAATCAAGACCAATACGAATTAGTTTTTTGACAGTGTTACCACAAATCCATCCTTTTACGTTTGGCGATGAACCAGCTAATGCTGGTGATGCAGTGGGAATCCAATGTATGGTAACGAAGGGTGATGTGCCAGTTAATATTACGTGGTACCTGAATGGAAAACTCATTAGAAAGATTCAGGGAGTAACAGTGACTAAGATCGGTCACAAGGCCAGCAGTCTGTCCATAGACTCCGTCTCCTCTATACACACCGGAGTTTACACTTGCTTTGCACTGAATCAAGCGGGCCACGCGAACTATTCGTCGGAACTAGCGGTCAACGGTAACTCGCCTCGCTCCGTAGTTACAACATATTGCTTTTTTGTAATTAAAATTTGTCTCCTTTCCATTCCCATTATAAATCAATCCTTCTAATTTGCAGCCCCATTACAATAATTTGAGTCGATCTCTAACGCCATCGTTTGGACACAACTATGTTGTTTGTAATATCTCTCGCAATTCTAATATAGCCTAACTGAGCTTTTATATAGTTGTGCCGCAGGTAACTCCTTTTGATTTCGGCGAAGAAATCCTCAATGCCGGTGACACTGTTTCTCTCACGTGCACGGTCGGGAAAGGTGATCTGCCTTTAAAAATTCATTGGCAACTAAATGACCAACTTTTAAATTCTGGTAATGGAATATTTATAAACAGAAATGGAAAAAGAATATCAATCCTAAGCATAGAAAATGTACAACACGAACACATTGGGAATTATACTTGTATAGCGGAAAACGACGCCGGCCGGAGTAGTCACAGTGCATATCTCAACGTAAATGGTATTTACATGAAAGAAGTTGTTATTCTGGTCCGAAACATCAAAATGCTTACGTTCGCACGACCTTTTTGTATATTTATTTGTTTATGGTTTTATACAAACTCCTATTGTTACTCACCCATTTACTTATGCACCTGTTACCTTTGCAAATATTTGCGTTATAATGTACCTACAGTACTTTTATTTTTCGTTTATATTCTGTTTATATCACTTCAGGAATAATAGTGTTAATAATTATGATTTAGCGTCAGGACATTAACAAATATTTTCACATAAACATTGTTTGCGCCTTTCTAACACTCAGTTCCTCCACAAATAATACCATTCGAGTTTGGTGAAGAGCCGATCAATGCCCAAGAGATGGTTCTGGTCACCTGTACTGTCAATAAAGGAGATCAACCTCTACATATTGAGTGGTACTTTAACGGAAACATGGTTCGTTCCGGCGAACAAGGAGTATCGCTTTTAAATACAAAACGTGCAAGTCAGTTAAGCATCGAATCCGTAAGCCATCAGAACCAAGGATTTTATAGCTGTGTTGTAAGAAATAAAGCGGGTGTTATGAATCACACCGCTCAGCTATTCGTTAACGGTACTTGATGTGTTTTGTAATTCATTACTTTTAATGCCTGGTAGTGTCTTAGAGTCCTTGTTGTTCCTGTCCTTTCTTATCTTTGGCGGGCTACACAAACTTACTAGGACTCATACTAAAACCTTAGAATAGTATTTATCGTCAATTTAAAATATGGTAAAAATCCATTTATTTCAGTGGCACCCATAATAACTCCTTTCGATTTCGACGAGTCTGTATTTTATGGGGAGGGAGTTCAAGTCATGTGTCACGTGCCCAAAGGGGATAAACCGCTTAGCTTCACGTGGACTTTCAGTGAAGGAGATGTGAGTTCGCTTCCCGGGATAACTATCATGAACGTAGGGGACATGGGGTCAGCTCTCATTATACCCACCGTAACGGCTAACCATGCTGGCAATTATACATGCACCGCCGCCAATGTTGTCGCCAAGGCTAGCCATCACGCAACGCTCAATGTCAAGGGTATAATATGCTCACGATGAAAGTCAAACGCTTTTCATGTTTTGTTTTCCCTTCACACCTTCCATATAATAAATAGACTTACGAATAATGTTTTTGAGTATTACAGTGGCCCCAATTATATCAACATTTGAATTTGACGACGCCGTTTTTTATGGAGAAAGTATTCAAGTGATGTGTCATATACCGAAAGGAGATACTCCGTTAGACCTCACTTGGCTAATTCGCGGTCGACAAATCGGGAAAAAAGACGCAGTTATTGTTACCAAAGTAGGCGATAGGAGTTCTATTTTAGCGATCCCTTCCGTGACAGAGAAACATACCGGAAACTATACTTGTACAGCATCTAACACAGTAGCGAGCACTAACCACACGGCGACTTTAAATGTTCAGGGTACATTTCTTATTTTATGTTGTGGATGTTTAATTCTTTTGCTTTGTTTTAATTTCACCAGTTCCTCCGCATATCGTTCCGTTCGAGGCCGAAGAGCCAGTGTTTGCCGGTGAATCCGTTCAGTTGACATGCCATGTGTCTAAAGGCGATACGCCGGTTGCAATCACGTGGAGTTTTCATGGAAAGGAATTATCCTCTCATGAAGGAATAGTGACGACGAAGATTGGTGCGCGAACGTCGTTATTGACGTTGACTAGCGCGATGGCAAGCCACAGTGGAGAATATTCCTGCCACGCTTCCAATAAGGCTGGCCTCGCCGTACACTCCACGACCGTTAATGTCCATGGTATTTTGGGAACCCCAACCGTAGTACTTGCGTCCGCCGCACGCTGCACGCTTGCCTAAGTAATAATCATTTGGCTTTCTGAATTAACAGTACTGCCACACATCGTGCCCTTCGAGGCGGACGAGTCAGTGTTCGCCGGGGAATCTGTACAGCTTAATTGTCACGTGTCAAAAGGCGACTTGCCTCTCGACATCAAATGGCATTTCCATGGGTCCGAAAACACGTCGTCACATCTTGGCATTATGACTACTAAAATGACGATGCGTACTTCATTTCTTTCCATCGCTGCGGCATCCGCTGGTCATAGTGGCAATTACACCTGCGTAGCTGCCAACAAGGCCGGCTCTACTAACCATTCCACTATCCTTAACGTTCATGGTCAGTTTCATTTGTTCATCACGTTATACACTAAGTTCAAAGCTGCTACACGAGGCTAATTCGTTGAAATAGAATCAGCATGAATTCTATCTGCATCTTTACAAGCAATCGAAAGCTTCTGTTTTCTGTTTTTTCATCTTTTCTTTTTGTTTTTCATGTTGGTTATATACAAACTCACACATATTCGTAAGGAATATTATTATTCAACTATAATTGTATAAGGCTTTCAAATGTATAGGTTCATATAAAGTAGGTAGACTCTCCGCGTATAATTAGGAAACATAGAGACACAGTAGAGATTGAAAACTTTTTTTAGTTTCACCAATTGCGGTTTTAACTACGGCCAATAGCTTTTTGGGTATAATATTTAAACCAATTCAAAAGAAACATGAATTTACCATTAAATAGAAATGTTAATGTTCTAACTACATTCCAATTTTTATTTGTCTTCAAGTTTTACCCTACATCAAACCTTTTGAAGTTGAAGAATCCATATTCGCCGGTGAATCGGTGCATTTAACTTGTCATGTATCTAAAGGAGACCGACCACTCCAAATATCTTGGAGTTTCAAGGGAACTGAGATTCCTTATCATAATAATATGGGTATAACCATGACTAAGCTAGGAGAAAAGGCATCAGTACTTAGCATTCCGACGGCGATGGGGCAGCACAGCGGGAACTACACGTGCACCGCGAGTAACCGCGCTGGGCACACCCATCATTCGGCTATTGTCAACATCCATGGTATTAGAAGTCCCCCTTTTTGTTCTTTAGATTTATCTAATACTACCGACCGCAATAGATACCTAATGCACGTTTAGATTTTTAGTGTTGACTTTTTGTTGATTTCATTAGTTCCACCCCATATAATGCCATTCGAAATTGAAGAGGCAGTCTTTTATGGAGAATCAGTACAAATTACCTGTCACGCAAGCAAAGGGGATCGTCCTATGTCGATATCTTGGACGTTCGAAGGCCAGGATCTCTCTACTCATAGCGGAATTAAAACATTAAAAATGGCGGAGCAGACTTCATTTTTATCTATAGCATCAGTAACGGGAGCTCATAGTGGCAACTACACTTGTATTGCTCGAAATAGAGCAGGGGAAGATAGATATTCTACTACGCTCAACGTGAACGGTACTCCTGAATTAGTATCGTAGCATGCTACCATAAAATTGCTAACAGTATACAATTTGTTTTGACGCAGTCATTCCCCACATCAAACCTTTTGAATTGGACGAAGCCGTATTCGCGGGAGAATCGGTACATCTTGATTGTCATGTACCAAAAGGCGATACACCTCTAAGTATTGTGTGGAGCTTTCAAGGAAAGACTGTGGCACGTAGCATGGGTGTAAAAACTACAACTTTAAGCGAACGCGTATCTGTGCTAGACATACCAAATGCTTCAGGCCTTAACAGCGGCAATTACACGTGTACTGCGACAAATAGAGCGGGAACAGTAAACCACACTACAACCCTAAACGTCATTGGTATTAATCTCATTAATTCAACGGTTGATGCTTGTTTTTGTTTAGTTCCTCCTGTGGTCCAACCGTTCTCATTTGGAGAAGTTGCGATGAATTCGGGGCAAGTGGTAACCGCAGCTTGTTCGGTTATCCAGGGTGATCATCCGCTTAACCTACGGTGGTTCTTCGATGACGAACCTATAAAGCCAAAGTCGGGGGTGACCGTGTTCAATATTGGCGAAAAAAGTGCTATTCTTAGTATCGGTGCCGTGTCGCACAAACACGCTGGAAACTACACATGCGTCGCTGAAAACGAAGCAGGGACCCACTCTCACACTTCCTCGTTGTTAATAAATGGTGCTTACAAATGGTATATTCTGTATCTTTATGAACTAGATTTTTCTTTGATATTTTTTGGCTCCTTTGTTTTCACATGGTACATTCAATATCATAAAATAGTACTATTTTTCCAGTCCCTCCAAATATTTTACCATTTTCTTTTGGTGAAAAACCCGCAAACGTTGGAGAGTATTTACAAGCAGCGTGCACTGTAAATCTGGGGGATCTTCCATTAACGATATCTTGGATGTTTAACGGACAGATTATATCACAGAGAAATAACGCTTATTCGGTATCGAACTCCAAACGCAGTAGTTTACTTATAATCGAGTCTGTTGATGCAAAGCATGCTGGTTCCTATATATGTGTGGGTGAGAACCGAGCAGGGCGGGCTACGCATGCTTCTGACCTAGTCGTGTACGGTTAGTCATTTAATATTCATTACATGCTAGTACATTATTTTAAGTCATAGAATTTGTTTCAGTTCCTCCCAAGATAGCACCTTTCGCGATAAGTCCAGAACCAGCTTTCTTAGGCGACTATTTCGCGCTCCAGTGTATTGTCATTCATGGAGATCAACCGGTTAAGATGGATTGGACAATTAATAACCGTTCTGCCAACTTAGTTTCTGGCGTTCGCTTCAGTAATAACGATAGAAGAAGCAGCGTGCTCACTATTGAGTCTGTCGACGCGAAGCACGCGGGTCTATACAACTGCACAGCGAGTAACGCTGGCGGTGTTGTGTCTCAGACGACAGAATTAATCGTAAGGGGTGCGAATGAAAACTAATTAAATGTTATCTAGCATTCTAAACTCTTTTATACAGTTTACATACGCTCTGCTTTATTAAAAAATGTTTGCTGTCCTAGTTCCACCCTTAATAGCGCCGTTCGGTTTTGGCGACGTATCATCTAATCCCGGGGATGCCGTGGTAGTGAACTGCGTCGCCACGAAGGGAGATCTGCCGCTAGACATATCGTGGACATTCAGCAGCGAGACGGTAGATTCAAGCTTACATCGAGACATCATTACGACGCCGCTAGGCCCTCGTGCATCTGTGCTTACGATCAATTCAGTGAGCGCTAACCACCAAGGAAATTATACGTGCATTGTAAAAAACGCGGCTGGCCGAGCTGAACATGCGGCCACACTCGTCGTAAATGGCACGTTGGTTTTCTGTCTTGGAATTATACATTTGCCAGCGGGAACTAACACAACTACACCAGCACAAACGGCTGCGGCCGACCACTATCACTCTCTCTTCTCTACCTACACACATCTCTAACATTGCCTGCGAAATATCGATCTAACCCGAATATCTGTGGTTCTTTCCAGTTTTACCTCGCATAGTTCCATTTTCGTTTGAAACGCCTCTGTATGCGGGGCAAGCAAGTCAAGTTACGTGCTTCGTCTCGGAAGGCGATTTTCCGTTAGACATTCAGTGGTATTTCGAATGGCGTCCTCTAAAACTATTTAGCGGCGTTATGGCCACAAAAATGACCCAGAGGGCTTCGCTGCTCGTTATCGATGTGGCAGACTGGTCACATGCCGGGAAGTATGTGTGTCTCGCGCGTAACGGCGCCGGCTCCTATAACAGTTCCGCAGTATTAGAAGTACACGGTACAAACAAACATAATCTGCAACCTATGTTATCCTAGCACATACCGCTTTGCATAGAATTCATATTGTAAGCTTACCTGATATCAAATATTTGTCTATATAAACCTTTATTTAAACATAGTCAACTTGTAAAATGTATAATCATGTAACCAATATAAGCTTTGAAAATCGGACAATATAGAGTTCAATAATCACGATCGTTATAAATAAGTTGAAACCTTGATGTCTTAGGAACCGGCTGCGGCTATCATCTACAAACCATTTCTTATCCCTCCACGCATTTTATGTTATTCTTTCCTTTCCAATCCTTTACATCCCTTTCTTTTCTGGGTTAATTTATTTGCATTTGTGCTTTTGTCTGGGTGCTGTCGAGGTCGCTTCACTGTCGAATGTAGAACTAATGAAACACCACAAATAATGTATTCATAATTTCAACATTTGGCTAAGCATTGCATTACGCTTTCTTCTTTATTTTATCCCATTTCTTATGTTATGTTCTACAGTAGTTAGTTGAGCTTGTACATTTTTTTGCTATTTCGAACATTAATTTCTGTTATTCTTTGACTTGTATAGCAGTAACATAAAAACGCTAGTTTTCACACGGAACCCGCAACTCATTCATGTTCAAATAAAACGAATAAACTCACGCGATTTATTGATAAAATTTATTAATCTAAAATACTAAATGAACAGTTTGAAGATAAAATACGTTTGTTCGACCGAATTAAAAAAAATACAAATTGATTTATAGTATTTTAAATTAATTAACTTTAATTTAATTAGTGTTTCGATTAACTTCATCTTGTTACTGGTATAGAAGCTAAATTTCAATTGAAAATTATATTAACTGGAATTATAAATAATTACATTGACCTTCGATGTTTATAGGGCACGGCTACCCTATACAGTCTGAAGCAGAACCGTCAGTATAACCAAAAAATAGAATTCAGATTCAAATGCTGAATAAAATTATAAAGAAAACTTTATAAAACTGTATATGAGTATACAGTTCGTCAACAGTTTTTTTTTTACCAATTAAAACTTAAAATTTACAAAATAGATGCTTAAATTATACTCCCTTATAATATTATTCATCAGAACCCTTACAGACACAGAGGAGATGCTGGTGTACTTTTCCTCACTTTTTTTTAATATTTTTAAGAACAATTTTCCAACTTCAATTTGCATCCACATTTAATTTGTTCTTCTCAATTCTGTTTATGCATAACGCATGCTACACCTACTAATATAATTAAGACTAATCATCTGTGGGCGGCAGTTTGATTTTCTTTGTTTAAATGTTTGGGGAAATATAGAAAGTTACTTATTATATTTGTTTCGTTAACTTCCTTAATTCGTGTTATTAAAACAGGATCATTATTTACAATTCCAGTTAATAATAAAAAGATAACATTTTGCAACAACCGACAAAATTTAAATCTCCAAAAGTATTTTGTTTTCAATGTTTCCGAACATAATATAAAACTCATTATAATGCTTATACGCAAGTAATATTTTGTGAGTCCACTTGCCCTGACGATGCGATGCATCGCGAAACCCGTGGGCGGTAACAATAAAATAACAAGTACAACTGCTATACTTGCATAGTTAACATTAGAATTATTCATCGGTAGTAACCGTACGCCTACAAAAAAATGTTACCTAATGTTATGTTATGTGTATATTACCGAATGTAAAATGTTATCTTTAATCATATTAATTTTATAAATATATTGAGGTTCAAAATAGTCCACATTTCTTAGGTACATGTTCAATATAAGAAAATATAAGTGTAAAAATAGTATTAAAGTATTTAAAACACTCTTTTTGCCATAGCAAATTTTTCAATAGTCATATTTTTTAATTTAAGAAAAGTTCACTTAGTCAATTTAAAAATTTACCAAAATGTACCATGATTGAATAAAGTTTATTAACTTTTAGAATTTGCAATTATGTAACGAAAATAATGTAATAACCAATAAATATTTTAGTTCCTCCTCGTTGGATTCTGGAGCCAACTGATAAGGCTTTTGCCCAAGGCTCGGATGCTAAGGTAGAATGTAAAGCTGATGGCTTCCCTAAGCCCCAAGTAACATGGAAGAGGGCAGTAGGTACAGTATATTTTTATATTCTAATTGGTTATCGCCGAGTAAAATATTTATTTATCATATACTATATGTATTCACACAATAAACTCTAACGTAACGAAATCTTATTTTAGGGGATACGCCCAGCGATTACAAAGACCGGAACCCAAACAATCCAAATGTAAAAGTTGAGGACGGAACACTCGCCATTGCTAATATCCAAAAGACGAATGAAGGTTACTATTTGTGCGAAGCGGTTAATGGAATTGGATCTGGTTTATCGGCTGTTATTATTATCAGTGTACAGGGTAAGTAAAATGCCAAAAAAATACTGATTTTCATGAACTTCCCTCTAGAATACAGAAGGACCCGTCAGAGTTGCGACATGTTGCATATTATGCCACTTCTTGTGCATCCGATCACCGGTGTAAAGAAACCAGATAACAGAGTATTTATTTATTTCACACCACTTATTTTTGTTCTTGATTTGAATCAAAAGTAAGTTGACAATTTACAAGTGCCAACTATCCCGATCCTATGCTATTTGTATGTGTTATATGATTGTATGTTTAGACAGCGTAATATAACCTGTCCTGTATGATCTTTAGCAAATCAGTACTCAGTTACAAACAGAGTAATAAATTTATCGTGATTAATATTTTAAAAAATAATTTCTACCAAATTTACAGGTAATTTTTTTTAGCTTTTTAACTATAAGCTCTCAAATTCATATAAGTAATATTTGGACAGTAACTTCACGTAGGATCTCGTAGTTATGTGAACCGATCTGAATTAATTTTATGAAATTCGTAAAAATGCAACATTATTATGAGATGTCTACTCCATAAATCAGGCTGGTAATGGACTGTGGACCAATTTATATTGTTTTTTTCTGTTATTATTTTTTAGCACCACCTCAATTTGAGATTAAAATGAGAAATCAGACAGCGCGCCGAAGTGAACCAGCGGTTTTGCAATGTCAAGCGAAAGGAGAAAGAGTAAGTTTCGGTTTTTACAAAGTAATTCCTAAAATACATTTTTTTCTGCCTTTTACAATATTTATTTATCTCTAGCCGATTGGAATTATCTGGAACATGAACAACAAACGCCTTGAACCCAAATCTGATCCTCGCTACACAATCCGCGAAGAAATCTTGCCGGGAGGTGTTGTGTCTGACCTAAGTATTAGAAGAACTGAACGATCGGACAGCGCTCTCTTCACCTGCGTCGCGACAAATGCCTTCGGATCTGACGATACTAGCATTAACATGATTATTCAAGGTAATATACACAAACATACAACTATTAATTTATATTTTTTCGGTTAAAATCGTAAGAAGGACCACGTTTCTGATCCCCACGTATCGTCCCCGTGGGAATTAAGGCGTAACCTGTAGCGAGCGATGTCTTGATTCTGTTCTCGAAAAGATTAAATATTATCTTCAAATTCGACTGATTGGGGTCAATTCAACTAAAGTAGCCCCTGTGTTTTCGGTGTTACGGATGGACATTTCTTCAAGAAGATTGCAACAGCAACGTAACTACCACGTTATAAATTTTGAATTGCAGAAGTTCCTGAAGCCCCCTATGGCCTGAAAGTGCTAGACAAATCTGGAAGAACTGTTCAACTCTCATGGGCCGCTCCATATGACGGCAATTCACCAATCAAGAAGTTCCTGATCGAGTACAAGCGTGCCAAAGGAAACTGGGAAAAAGACATTGACAGGTAAAGGCAATAATTGGTCTTTTAATTTTAAGTGATTCTTACTAATGGCTAACGTGTGATCCCCAAACTCTACTCCCCTCCTTAACTTATCTCAAGTTAATCGGCAGTTATTGCATCAGATCTTTACCTAATACAGATTCTATAAAGGCAGTTTATCCATACTTATTCAAAATACATCTTTGTTTTTTTTTTCTTTCTTCGTGGCATTGCAACGTTCTCGTTAGCAACTGCCATTTGTCGTTTTAAAAGCAATGTCAATTTCTTACGAATTTCCACAGAACATTTCTTCTTCTTTTATTCTTGGACTCGCATATTAAGTGCATTTGCCACAAACGATCATTTTTTAATATTTTCATTAAATAAATAATGAGCAA
>DVZW01000408.1:0-10630 GCA_018237805.1 Mesosemia grandis
CGTTATTCTTCTAACACGGGCAAGCGGGTCATCGTTGTCGACACCCATGGCGGAAGACTTGGTTAGATTAGTAAATTATTGATTTACAATATATCGGCTAGCCACTAGCCTATTGATTTACTAATCTAGCCACTAGAGCAATAACCGTTCGCCAAATTACCATTAGACGATGCCGTGTAGTCCCTTAAGGAATACAGCTCACAACAAAAAAGTAAAGAAGGATACAGCACAAGTGTACTGCCTATAACTTTTCGACTACGAGGGATAAATAAATAAAAAAAATTAAAATAACAATAAAACCTTTTATTTTTATTGGTGTGATTGGACAGCTTTTATCCAATAACACCAATAAAAATAAACGTTGGTCTATTCTCAACGTCTGCCTTACAACCAACTTGCCTCACCACTGCACTAAAAACGATGAATGGATCAGAACTAAAACTACTTCATTTTAATAACACTTTATTTAAACTACAAATCAAACGAAGATTTTGTATATAGAGGCATGGAACTATCAAAACGATGACACAATTCTTATATAATATATTAATTTTTGAGTTAAATATTGTAATATTTTATTTCTATCACAATATAAAAACCCCTGTTTTATATGCTCAAATTCAATTCAGGTGCGATAGGTTAAGCGATATTCACCTCACAAAAGTAATACTGTCGCAAACTAATATACACGTAGTTAGCAACGCTTTAGAGCAGTTTTGCCCATTCTTCATGTAAGCATAAGTCATTTTAAAAAATAAATTCGCTTATACAGTTTTTGGAAATATTTTTTTAATAATAGTTAAACATTATTAATTGCTTATGAAATTCGATTACAGAATACAAATGGGCAAGAGTCAAATTTTCTGGACCTCTTTCATATCGTCTCAAAATAGTTTTTGCTAAATATGTAACAAATGTGCAAAATCGTATATATTCAAGAAACACCCATATCTCATATTGCCTCTAATATACAAAATACTTATAAATTTATTTTTCTATTACTAATTTATAAATATATTTTTAAATCTATGTATCACAAAAACATGACTGATTTTTTAATGAAAAGTGATTCAGACGGCATTACAAAATATAAAAACATTATGCAATATTCAATTATTTGACCAATCTCAAAATCTTTTCTTTATAGCTACCGATATATTTCAAATCCACCCAATGTAGACTAGTTTAATAAAAAATATCAAATTCCATCAAGCTCTTAACAGTAGCTGGACAAGGCAGAAGTACATCATTAGTTGAAAACATAACGTAGTTGTTATACCAAATTCTCCGAAACTAGCATGGGAAAAGACTAATGAAGCGAAATGAAATAGGTTAATTGACATTTTTGCCGCTAGATTCCTTCACTTAGACCTTATAAGCCACCTAGCGTGAATATTTGTATATTTATGTATATATTCAAATAACCACAAAACTTCAAATAAGTAATCCTGGTACACGATCCAAATATGGAAATTGCTTGTTCAATAAGCCGCCTAAATTTATTTAACAACAAAAAATAAATCCTCCAAATCAACAGACATGTCATCAACACTGATATTTACGAATTGATGTTTAACCAAATCACATTTTACTATATATTACACCATTAGTCATAAATCACTTTATTCAAAATGCTTACACCAGCATGTTATAAATCAGTCTATAGTTAAGCTTATTTACAAAACGTCCAAACAAAACTAAATACAACGAATCTCTGCAGACTTCGATTTATTATGCGAGATTATTATACAGTTACAGTTATACATCCACCATATATAATACTTTTAGCCGCAGCTAGCGATTATGAGAGTCGCTGAACGTTGCTCCTAAAAATCACAGAGCGCTTAGAAGCAATCCAATGGTGTAAGTACATACTAAATGTTTACAAGTGTTTTTAATATAACCTAGAGAGGTGTACACATAGCCTAATAGCAACGCGACAAAATTTACCATGCTGAAAGTGTTTGCAAAAGATAAATGAAATTTAAACTAAAACTCGTAACCTTACCACCGCACAAGTTTTGTTAGTCTCCAGTGTCCCACTGCTGGGGACAGGGTTCCATCTATCTCTTCAAGCTGCCCAGAGACCGCTCGGAGTAGGGTCATGTGAGAATTAAAATAGTTAATTCAATTAATTATTGGATATTAAATGAAAAACAGATGTCTTAATATAATTCATACATAGTCATACTTTCTTCCAACTGTTTGGACAATCAATCATAATTAACGATAAGAAACATGTAACAATAAAGTTAAATTTTTTATTAGTCCTTATACATCTGTCCCCGTTTGACAGCTAACAAGATAAATTAAATTCATTTTAATTTACACGGTTTTATTGTAGAGAAATAATAATTCAGTAATAGTACTAAACGCATTTTTTAAATAACCATATAAAAATATGAAGTACGTTATTTTGCGACTGCCACCATCTTGAATTTCCATTTTTTTATACTGTGTTGTATTTTACTTTTACTAAATAAGATCTTTCATTTGATACCCATGACAAGGGTGTTTCAAAAGAATATAAAATTGGCCATTTTGTGGTGGCGGCCATCTTGGATTTGTAACACAATTGACTATATATTATTGTATTGTCACCAGAACTAAAGCCATGTACTAAACTTCAAGGCAATCGGTCAACATGAAGGGGTTAAGATTTCAATTACTAGATTTGAACCATGACCTATTCAAAAATAATAATATGAAGTTAGTTTAACTCAATGAACGAGTTTAGTTAACAGATAAGATAATATTAAATTCATTGTACTATCCCCGACAAAATGGTTAATACATAAAGTAGTCACTTTGACTGGATACTCCCAGATCTAAAATATGAGAGCAGGACGGTGCAAGTAATACCTACATATACTAATTCGTCTTAAAAAGATGTGCTTTCATATTTGTCTGTTCCGAGTTCAACTGGTCAAAATCTAACTAATCCAAGGGAATAACATACAAACGACCATTTATCTAACGCCAATAGTACTATTTTTAAACGACTTTCATTGGGTCTGTTTTAGTTATTATCTCGTAATCAAATGACATCACCAAATGTTACTCGTATCATTACAATACATCCTTAAATTTATCAGTACAATATAAGGTCTACAAAACTGAACAGTTTCGCACCTGTCAATTTACATTTATAAAGACAGACAGAAAACTCTTCTCTTCTTCTCTTCTTCCTCATCTATTTATTATACAAAAATATACTTATCATGACGATTTACATTAAAACAAAATACTTTATATGGAATGGTTTCTTATTACCTATTAAGGAGATATAAATGAGATTATACAATATACATATGGTAGATGTATATTTTAAAACAAAAAAAGGTGAAATAATTTATTAATGTATAGCATTATTGTTTTTAAATAACCAACATGCAACACAATATAATGATAAATATGGAACTGGGAAATGTGTCCGCTCTACAAGGCATTTTATTATAGCCAATTACTAGACAATGCAAAAATATATCAGGACCTTATATATGAATAGACTACACACAGTATAGGGTAGACTAAGTAACAACTATATTAGTTATACTTACTTCATATTATTATGTCACACGAAAATACTCATTCATTTTATTTAAACCTTAAAAATGTCGTGCATATCAAAGTATAATTCAATAAAGGAAGGTATTTCAAAGTTTCTTTTCATATTTTTATCTCTATTCTTTAAGTGGATTATTTATTTGATACACATATAATTAATCAAGAACAAAAAGTTGAAAAAAATGAAGGAACGTTGTAAATATAAAAATTCAATCATATAGAAAAATCGTTGGCAATATGGATCGCGGGTCCCATGACAATCCAGTAACAATCTGATGCAGCCATTTTATATAATAACAATATTAAGATTCGACATATCATTAAGAAAATAAATAAATCGTTACATTAGTGGAATCTTAGTCAACCCGGAACACCAGGTGTGAATTCTACCTAACCTAGTTAATATTGAAAAAGGCATAAACAATTTACGTCATCGAGTCGTATCTCGTATCGGACGTCAAAGGGTCGGTGTCGTCGCGTCGGCGGAAATTGAACGCACTTCTGAAACTATCTCTTAATCGTTCATTAAATGTTTTATAATCCAAATCGACTTGTCGTCCGAAATCAAAGTCCGCCACTTCAATTGTGTGCCTGTAAGAAATAATTTCAATTAGCATCTTTAATCTCATTGTTGGTCTAGGGGCATCGATGTTTGTATATACCAGTGGTTCTTACCGGTGGTCCGCTAACCACTGGTAGTCCCGATAAGCATCGGAAGTGGTCCTCGAAGCCATGCGAAAATATAAAAAATTAGAAGTCGATACAAAGACAGTTGAGTAGCGAACCACGACGGGTGCAAGCGCGGGATGCGGGGTGAGCGTGCAAGCGTGAGTGGGCGCGTGCCACATCAGTTGGTGGTTCATGGATAGGCACAAACTTTGTCAAATAGGCCCCCATTTCTAAGAGGTTAGGAACCACTGGCATATACATACGAGATCCTGGATTCAGTCCCTAAGCCTGAAATTCATTGGTTTAATACTTTTTTTCAGATTTTCTGTTCCCCGGTATTGAACATATGCCCAACATGGCGATAGGCTTTCCACCTGTCTCATCATAGGACTTAGAGGCATACAAAGGCAAGGTGGTAGAAAAAAACGAGTCAAAGTAGAAAAACTATTATAAGGTAGAAAGACTTGCGAAAGTGTACCGGCTACTTTACTCTCTAAATCAGAACACGACAAGGGCAAGCACTGGCATACTTGCGGCAGGGTTAAGGGCGGTGGTACTGATCCGATTCATACCAATCCAATGGTGGCGACACATTACAGAACTGTACCACCTTATAGTCACAGTATTTAATCAGCGATAATAACATATATTGACAGGTGTGAGAAACAAGTCAATATCCTACTGCGATATTTCTAAAAATCAATAAACAATAATAAAAAGGTACACAATCTGGAAATTGAACCCTGGACCTTTACATAACAAAAAATTGTGAATCACACCACAAAATGGTTTTATCCTCTTTTTACTTGTATAAAATAAATAGAGATATACAACGATTACGTAACCAATACAACAATATCGGCCAAACACGTTTACTTTGTACTTTGTTTTGGCAATATAAACAAGACAAATAACTAGACGAATGATAAGAGATAACTCTCGCCTTTACACACCAAAGATCTTAATCCCTTGATACCCTGGGACGGGGATATTAAGCCTCAGTTCACTACTACCTTACCCTTCCAAACTGGATCTATGACATTGACGAGCACTATCGTCATTATAATCCTTAGAACAGACAATCGACGAAGAATCGTATCGTTTTGTACGATTTAAACTGTCACAACAAAACATTTTTTTGGGTTTGACATTTCAAGTCGGCCGAATACGAGTGACTCGCTCTCATTTCATACCCGCAGTCTAACCCTACAGCAATATTATAAACAGCTGACCTGCCACTTGTAGTCAATTCATTAACGAAATTTAATTGTCCCAATCTATAAACGTTGATTTATATGTTCTATTATCTGAGAAATACAAACCTTGAGCGATGCTGATAATAGGCGACACCAAACACGACTAGTATAACAGCTAGCAAACAGAACACAACTGGTACCACAATAACCGACAGCTGAGCGTGAACTGACGCTGAAAATATAAATAATTACAGCTTTATAGTTTTGACAATAGCTAAAGCTTAGGTTCCAATAAGAAATACAGATTTATGCATTTTTGCAACTTTTAAAATGGCCTTTTAAAATCTATGGCCGCCGTTTGGCAAGGGAAAACCTTCTGGGTTCGCGTCAGCAACATTAGACACAATTAGTATTTACAATTTATTTATCAAATCATTGTGCAGCACAACAATGGCTACCAAGTTAATGTTGTTATTATTATTATATCATCACGCCAAGTCCCTTGCGGGGCAAGCAGACGGAACCGAGCGCCAAACATGTGAAAGTTTCGATCCATCTACATTCATAACTCTTTTCATTCACTCTCGTTTGTTTCGGAGGCTCTTGACTCCGCCTTCTTTTAGGGCGCGACCGATTTGGGTCTCGTTAAGTGAATCGTCCTCCTCCTTCTTCTTTCGCAATTGAAACCGTGCACGGTGAAAAAGCTATAGAGCAGGGCTTCCCAAACTGTGCGTCGCGAAGACCCCGGGCAGTCGCCACACCTTTGCAGGAGCTTCGCGTATCGATGAACGACAAACAAACTGTTCGAATATTTGACCTCGGTTTCTAATGAATATCGTGCCATCAGCACTACAGTATCAAATGTATTATTACCATTCGTGTCTTCGTACTTGTGCGAAACAGGTTTTTCTGCAGTTGCAGTAATAAAGAACATATTCAGGTAAAATAAACGTAATTGAAGAAATGAGAGTGGCAATTTCCAAATTATAGCCCCTGTTATAGAAGCTATGTCCAGATGGATAAATTTTTCCTTTCATAACAAGACTGATAATGAAATTGGTATGAATTTTGGGTTAAATGGCATCGTTAAAAAAATTGCAATGTCCCAAGGGCGTCATAGTATAAATAAGTTTGGAAAGCCCTGCTATAGAGATCGGGAAAACTCAAACCAAGTAACTTTTTTTAGTAATGTTAATTTTAAATAATAAGTGTATAAGAATATAATTTATTATAATACACCTATATAAGTTATTAATAATACAATACCAGTTAATACAATGAATTGTCTTTACTAAATACTAAAATATATTAATAAACTTATTTTAAAATGAGCAAGGGCATGTTTCATTGATTTGGACATAGTAAGAATGTCAGAGGAAGATCTGATGAAACAGATATACACTGCGACTATAATACCACGACCGATCTTGTCTATCGATCAAATTGGTCGCGGCTTATACGAAGACGAAGTCAAGAGACACCGAAAATGACGGACTGCACGAAATGAGCAATGAAAGTTAAAAAGGTGAAACATACAAAGAGACACCAACAATCATACATATATACATATATACCTATCTATGTGTGTGATTCTCAAAGGACCAGGCTTGATAAAACACACAAAATGTATATTCGTATTGCAGGCAAAACTCACATGTACATTCAAAGCACAAGTACGTATTATCATTGTTTTGTGCAGTAACCTTTAAACAATTTACATATTGAGTGTAACTTCAAAACCGGTTTCTCTCATATCTTATAATATGGAATTAGGATTATTATGGAATTTTGTTAATTTAGAGGAGACTACACGTTAATTGCGAAGTTATTTTCAAACGCTTCAGCTAATACAAAATATGAAATCGAGATTACTATACTTTTCATTTTAACCAGTTCTAAAAAAAATATCGGTGGTAATTAAAACACCAGTCGCACGAGCAAGTGAACTCAATACTTACGTTACGTAATTAATTATTATTTAATGACTTCCAAAAGGAGGAGCTTCTCAATTAGACTATATGTTTTTTTTAAATTTTTTGTAATTTATAGTTTTCATCGCTGGCACTTGGTGTAATTCCATTATTAATTACTTAAAAAATAATTAAAAAAACCAAACGGTTTCGCTATTTAGAGCAGCCTCATTGTTATACAACTACAACCCAACAACTAATTGAGTAACTATAAGGTTATACAACTAGTTGTCGGGTTGTAAACCAGTTGTTTTTTTCTAATTTAGAAAAATAAAATGATATAGTACAAGTGTTATTAAATACTTAAGTCAGTTTTTGTTTTAGTGCATAAAAATAATCATTATAATTGGCTTTAAAAAGGAAGAGGACGTATTTACATATTTGAACGAATGTTACGCGATTACACCGCCATATAATTGACTAAATTAGAAACCGATTTTAAAGATTATTCGTTTATTATATAGACCTTGTTTCAGAGGTGGAGAGGTGCCATATAAATTTATCGCAAGTCGTTCTTTGTTTAGCTTAAAAATAATTATGTAAATTAATTACAAGCTTACCTTTGTATATATTTATGGTAGCCCTGGATACAGCCTTCCCAATTTCATTTTCAATGACCACAACTACAGTGTGTTGATCACTGTCCGAAAAGTAATGTACCAATGGGAATACATTAGAGCTAGTCCTCGTTTTCCCTGCACACGTCTCGTTCCCTGTCACATTATATTGTCCTAGTTTGTATATGGCACAATAGTCAAAAGGAGGTGACCCCGAGTACTTAACTTCCAAATTCAGTAAGTCACCATGTTGTAGCCAATTTAATCCGGATATATTGACTGTGGATATTGATTCTGAAAAACAAATGTTTCAAGAAATAAAATAATAGATAACACTAGACTGCTACACAATTGTTATCATGACCTTTTCGATGCTAAAACATGAAAAAATATGATAAATAAAATCATTTGGGATATAAACAATATATTTTACGACAGACTTTCTTAATTATTACTAATAATCTAATTCGTCATTAATTGTCTAAAATTATTAGTAAGTGTAGATAGCTAGCTTAACACAAATGTATTAGTATAAATTTAAGTATCTATGAACCAGCTGTGGGTGCTGGGGTGGAGAAGAACGAGTTGAAACCGTCTCAGAACGGTAGAGGGTGGAGTGGCGGGAGGGCAAGCGAGTGCGATGCGTGCGTGCGGCAGAATGTCGCTTCAGTCGCCCGCCGGTCGAGACTCGCAAGCCGCGGTTAACAGCTGTGTATTTGGGATTTATCCTTACCCGCACATGCACTCCGCAGACACGAACCGCACGAACGTTGACGAACTATACCAGAATACACAAATATATGGTATAATAATTGTTGGCACTAAACGTGCATTATAATTGAACCTTCTAATTTCAATTTAATTTTTACTAGATTAAGTACAAAAAACCTCGCATTCAGCTTGTCCACAACTATAGGTATACATATTTTTAGTACATGTCTTCTGGTTCACCTGCGATACTTGAAGACACGAATACTTTTCAGTAGAGATGCCACGGATAGTGATTTGACCGAATCCGAATATTCGGCTACGCACTTGGTCGAAACGCCGAATATTCGGCGGCCGAATGTTAGGCAAAAAATATGCATTTCGCGTGTGATAAGTTACGACTTGTCTCAGTGCGGTAGGTGAGGGAGCGATGATGCTGAAAAACTTGTTTTCATTTATCATAGCTTACCTTTCATAGATTTTAAGTACTTAAGTATTATTATATGTATGAAAATTAACAATTTGTGATTAAAATAATATATCTTTTTGAATAATATATGCTTTTTTTTTCCCATAATTTGGTTTCCGGTATTCGGACGAATATTGCATGCTATTTGGCCGAATACCGAATACCGAATATTAAAAAAAAAGTAGGCGAATAGACCGAATACTGAATAATAGACGAATATTCGTAGTATCTCTACATTACAGTGTTTGATACCTAGTACTAAATATCTTATGGTATAAATAGTGTTGTGAACACATTAAATATAATAAATATTCAAATATTTTTAGTTTATATTTATACTATAAAATAGGATATAAATATGAACTGACAAATGGATGTTGTGTATAGGAGGGTTTTAATTTCAGTTGATTTTAAAATAGAAAATACCTGAAGTTATAAATCACCCATCACCCTCTTAAATCACATCAGCGCCACCCAATTTTTTCTAGGCCCTTTACCACCCCCCTCTAGGCTTCCAACACCCACAAGGGGGCGTCATCGCCCACTTGGGAAAGAATAACGAAAAGAATATAAAAGGACAATACACTTTTTTTACATTTTAACTACAGTAGTTCTAAATTAAGACTTTTGGTAATACATACAGACATATATAACAATGTTCAGTGCTAAACACTTGCATAATAATTTTACATACCTCTAACACTGACTGTTTCTTGATAATGTCCGTACGTATAGGTATTTCCAATTGGCACAATGCTGGAGTTATGACATATGAAATCATTTATAGCCTTGATTTTATTCTTTGGTGTCTTCAAGAGTGATCTCTTTATTAACTTATGGCTATCAGTATTGTTATGTGTCGCTAATTCTTTTTCTGTCTGCGAAGCTGCTGTTGGTTTAATTGTCGTAGTGCTACTACTAGTTGTTGTATTAGTATTAGGAGGAGGAGGAGGAGGAGTAGTCGTAGTTGTCGTAGTTGATGTTGTCGTTGTTGTAGTGGTTGTTGTAGTTGTAGTGGTTGTTGTAGTAGTCGTAGTTATTGGAGGTAAAGGTTCATTATTAGCAACTACCAAAGCATCTATGTAGTAATCAGTCATTACATCGTTGTAAGTGTAGTTTAACATAAAATCAGTTGTCTGATCAATGTACATACAATCTATAAACCAATAAGTAATAATTGATGATGCATTGTTTTTCAAAAATTGCATTTCATTATCTGGTAGCTTAACGTAATGATTAACGGTTTTATTTACAGCTATGAAACTGTTTGGCCTGTTAATATTATCTTGATTAAGAATTAAATCTCCATTTAGCGAATCTGGAATAAAACATTTTTAATTAAACAGTGATCTGAAGCAAGTAGCTTTATCACCACTACGTCCACATATTAAATTTATAACAATTTTTTATACGTAATGTACAACTATTCTAGAAAAAACATAGCACAATCGTTTTATATCAAAAGTGCAGACAGGCTTGTATGTATATAGCATG
>DVZW01000409.1:0-10625 GCA_018237805.1 Mesosemia grandis
CTCGGATTATGAAACCATCGGTAAAAAGTCGAAATGTCTACGCGATAGCGTGTGAGGTCAATACTATTCTGTTGCTATTTAATTTATTAAGGCGATCTTAGATATTTCTTGACACCTTCACGCCATATCGGGCTTACATCCAATACTAAGTCATATGACAAAGTAGAATTTATCAGAAAAGCTGAATAACTCTTTATATTCTGACCAGCAGAGTTCATCAGCTTTCGTAGGGCGAAGTTAATTAATTTTTAATAATGAAATTGTATAATATCGCCTTTGGCATAGCGGTACCGACGGTCTTAGATACGAGGTCCTGTGTTATCAGATCTTTTAAAAAAAATGATTTCCCGGGACTGGAATGTCACATGATGGGACCTAATATCATCGGCTAGTCGTGAGTGTGTAATGTGCACGAGTTTCACCACTTCCTACACCTTTGAGGACAGTGGGCGTGACGATATCTGTTTATTAATGAACTTGAAACCAGAGCAAAGACACCGTACGTCCGTTAGTATGTGGATACGTCATAACTTTTGAGCAGGACCTTCACCACAGGCAAACGTTTGTAAAATACATATTTGACATTTACTTTTGACGCTAAATAATGTCTTCAACCGTGACATAAAAAGACCGATGCACATACTGTTAACATTTCGCACTTACGTAAAGAATCATGCGTTTCAGTTACGTGCTAAATTGCATTCATTAAAGACTGTGCATCGTAAATGCTTTTTTTTGTAAATATTTCTATTTACTACTTATTGTAATTATCTTTTTGGCAGTCTTCTTCTTTTTTCGTTTAAAGAATTGCTATTAATCATCGTGTGATGACTATTTTGCCCCAATTAATTTATGTAAGGATTGAACGGAAAAAGCTGACCTACCTGTTGGCCAATAAAAAGTAAGTCTGCCGAGACACTAAAACGTCTAGAAGCTGATTGGTGGTGGAAGCGGAGGGAGAATTGTAAAGAAATTTGAGATATCTTAGAACCAGCCAGATTCGGTAATCGGTTGAAATGATGATGATAATACAATCATAAAAATATCTAAATTACTAAAAATATTAAATTTTTTTTTTTTAATATTATTGCTTATGTAAACGCGTAGTTATTGCACTTAATTGTAAAAAAATGCCTCGTGACCATGTCCTTGTGACTTGGTCGAAATGTCGAGTGTTCCACAAGTAAATGCAATAATTACGCGTTTTAACCCGGTAATATCTTAAAATATAACAGAACGTTATATATAAAATATAGTAGAAACTAACGAGAAATTTAATACAAAAATTATAAATTACATAAAAATCGTATATGTTTGTTTTATCCGTTAAATTAGATGCTTCATGTGAACAACACAGTGATTACCAGACTCATAGTTCAGACAGAAACGGATTCGAATAAGCAAACCGCAAGTTACTCCGCATGGCCCGTTATGTTAATCTTGTGGTTAGGTCACACTCTAGGGGCACCTGTAACTTGGGAATGTGAATTGTTTCATTAACAGCTTCAGCTACCTAAATGTACTCTGTCATAATATCTGTATGTAAATAAATAAAGCAAAAACTTTATACCCTTTTTTACAAAAATTACGTGACAGAGTGGTATGAAATTAGACACGGTTATGATTAACATGGAGAGGACAGAATGTTACTTTTTTTATGCAATAATAATGTAAAAAAAACATCAGACGCTTAATAAAATATTAGATACATCTCCACGCGTTTGACACACCACACACACACACATAATCAATTATAGAGGTATAATCTTCGACAATAAATTTTGAATTTGAACTTTAAGACTTAAATTAATTATGGTTGAATTTCGACCACTATTAAATCCTCTACTAAATCCTCGCGTCATTGTTATACTACTTATATGTATCCTCTCTTAATATCCTGTTAAATCCTCGCGTAAATATTTTACTATTTATATAAACGGGATACTCACGACGCGCTTTTTGTTATTGATGCCGATATTTCTACCAAGTTACATGGATCGTGGTCACAGCAAGACTGCGGTGGTGGAACCAGAGACACTAAGGACAGATTAGCCATAAAAATAGTAACAGGACAAAGCGCGTAATTAAATAATAATAATAAATATAAAGGACAAATACCACAAGTGATCAAGTCGATCAACAACCCAGCACTGAGCAAATTATTTGCTTGTATCAAGGGAGTTAGTCAAGGACTAGATACTATTACACAAAAATACATATGTAAATACCTAAACATATTTTAATAAACATGGGTGTGGTACACAATAATACAGAACAAAGATACAGAAATATAGACAGAAATACATGTTCGGTTAGGAATCGAACTCGAGCCTCATCGGTAGGCGGTAAGGCGTGTACGAAACCACATGACCAACAAAGCGGCCTAGTAATTACTGCACCTAATTTTGGATAGCATAACGTCAAAATTGAATCGCGAGCAATAATTCTGTTAAGTTGGAGCTACATTAATTGGATATGTCATTGAATATGGCATTGAAGGACATTCAATCCGAGGCTCGATGTTAGCTATTCTTCAATGCCATATTCAGTGCCATATCCCATTAGTGTGTCTCCAGCATTAGAAATTTACAATGCCATTTACATTTAAATAGTAATTTTGTCAAATTTAGATATTAATTATTGCCTCTTTGGTCTAATGATACCCCCGATGCTAGAAGCACAAGATCCAAGGTTCAAATACAGGTCAGCAATAAGTTTAATGAGTTTTTTCTGGTTCACTGAATAGCTAGGATAGACAGGATATGTATCTGATATGACATGTACACATGATAGGACTAATCATGGGTGTTTACAGGCACGTCTATTTTTCCCTTATTGCAAGTTTTTGTCCCATCTCGCTTAAGTTCTGTTTTCTTAGTAACGACAATGGCGACGATTAAATTTGTGATTAACAACCTGAATCCCAGTGACGGCCCTGCCAGTAGAACCTTATTGTCTAGCCTAAAAAAATTGGCCTAGCATTTGGGTAATATACCAATTTTCTTCCCGTTCTTGTGTTGTAACGGTACTTACAGATATACATATTGTTTAGCCTATCATTCGTAAAGCCACATGTTCTCATTACTATAAAAAAAATCGTAAAAATCGGAGAAACCGTTCTTGAAATCTAACGGGATATACAGACAAAGACAGTCAAAAATTTCAAAGATGTTTAAATTGATGTCGCTGAGTAATAAAACAAATATTTAATAAATAAATATTAAATATTTAAGTTTGTTTACCTCTCTATACTACAAAAAATAACGAAATACTGAAACAAAATTTTAATAAACACATATAGGTACATAAAAATATAGATATATATGTTCAAAACTACAAATGAATTAATGTAGAAACAAGGTGGTCGATTTATCCTGAAATTTGGCCATAAAATTAATTTACGAACCGACACGACAGATTTATATGGTAGTTAAAATAGTTAAGATGTCTCGAATAGTTTACGTAAGAGATAACGTCTATACAAACTCATTATAATAATCACAAGTATCAAAGCTCGCTGTAAGTGTTTTGATCCTGAACTTGACTTTAAAGACCTATAGAAACAATGAGCGTAATGACGCATTTGTTCATAATATGCACTAACTAGCTGATGCCTGCGACTTCGTCCACGTGTACTTTGATTTTAATGGGAAAACTTCAACCCTTTAGGGGTTGAATTTTTAAAAATCCTTCCTTAGTGCACACCTAGATATCTCTCAGCTATTTCTATATAAAGATCCTATCCATGTGTTGCTCTTTTTCGATTGAATTATTAAACGAATGTGTAATACTTTTAAAATATTACTGGTACAAAACGCGTAATAATTGCACTTACTTCATCCAACAAAATGCGTAATTATTGCACTTACTTCATCAAACAAAACGCACTATTGCTAAAATATATCACAGCTGTAAAATACCTAGGAACTAACAGCTCAGCTATTGCGGAACATACACTGGATTCGGGCATGAACCGCATGAATTCCATCGACCTCAAATTATATACGTTGGAAGATTTTTTTGTTCTTAAAATAAATTAAATATAAACACAACTAAAAATAAAATCAATGTTTTGTGCATTCGTAAAAAATATTACTTGTAGTGATTTAAAATTGTAATTTTTACATGTTGAGTTATGGCGAGAGTATAGATATAATTAAGATCATTATTTGCAATTTCCTAGTTAGTCTTATGATATGTGTCGGTACAGATGCACTTGGTCTTGGGTTCAAGGGCTAAGTCAAACTGGTTACTGTTAAAAATTAAAAACAAATACACATTATTGGCATTTGTATACATATGGCAACACACCCACGATTTGCCGAGGATATTAAGTCCCAGATGTGACAGGACGCAAACCTGTTGCCATTTCGGGTATATACAATTCCGGGCATCTTTTTGCGACAAACTGAAAAATCTCATTTAACCATTTTTGCCCAACTTGGTTATATTAATTATCAAGTTTATCAGATTTTCGGATAGCAGTAGGTGTAAATATTACACATTCATTGTTCGAAATGTGCATTGCTAAGTCCCATGATGTAATTCGTGGCAAGATTTTCGGTTAAGTTATTCAAAGAATTATTATTATTACAACAATTGCTATGGACGTAACCCAGGATCTTGTACGTTTATAAAGATCGGTATCTCCGAACTAACGAGGCTATTATATCTATATAAATATGTTTTAATATCTTCATTTCAATTACGAATTACGATGATATTTCATCTTGTTTCTTGGGTCTGAGGTCTTTCATTATTGGTTTTTCGCTATGTTATTTGGATTTATAATTCATTTACGCAGCATATAATAAAATTATCTTACATCTTAAGTTGCAATTCCTTCATAAGGATGCCATTCAAAGAATTTCAGAATATTAAATATACTCAGTGTTGGCAAAACCTGACTATAAGACATTAATACAGAGAGCAAGCATTGACTAAAGCAAATACTAATTAATAAGCAACGCTACCGTAGAGTTTTTGAATATAAAACGAACGCAATATGTTAGTATCATAGACGTATTTAAAGATATTCAAACTATTAATTTTCTTCCAGTGTTGGTTCGGCTTTGTGTAAAGAATAAGCTAACTGTTTTCCTGACCTTTTGCTTATTCTACACACGAAGCCCGGACCAACACGGTTGAAGGTATAGACAAAGACCATGTATACGGAGTACACAAATTCACACCGTAGAAACGCTAATGCATAGGCGCCGCCGTGGTGGTAAGCCATCACCTCGTCCGTAAAATTTTACTAAGTGTAGACGATACAAGATACAAAACTGGATCAAACCCAGAACAGTCGTCACAGTTAACTCTCCAAGGAGATCCGTCTGTTTGTTTGGTCTCCTACGTTATAAAAAATAAACCACTAGACTTACACAGAGCTGAATTAAATTATTTTCTGCACATGTTTGCTAACTGACTGTGTTGACTTTGTAAACAGATTCAACTGTTTAATCTTCTCTATTTATATCCTTTGCCATGTACTGTCTTTAAAGTTTTATACCGACTCAAAGTGAAAAAGGAGATTCTTACTTTGTCCCATTATTTTCATTTTTATTCTATCTATACCAGGTAACTTGCTACGTAATTTAGGTTATTTTTAAACAGATGAAAACTTAAATTTTGCCGAGACCAAAAGTAGACTACGTGGTATTCTACATTATAAGCTATGTCTACGCCAAAATTCTTTCAGATCGGTTCGTCTCCTTTGGCGTGATTGACATACAATCTTTACATCCTAACAAATTTAATTAGTTTATTTATATGTTTTTACACAAGTACACTAAAATATTCAATGTAAAACTAACAAATACTTCTAACATGATATGTCGTACAAATGGCGAGCTTATCTCTAAAAGAGATTTGTTACAGTCAACCTGTTTCACATATATTATATTATAAACTTTCACATTAATGATAATAATTGTTATTATAAATATTTTTCATTAATTTCCACACATATTTGCTAACTACAAACTGTGTTAGCTTTGTAAAAATTCTACTATTAAAAATGTTATAAAAAATATTATAAGTCACATTTATAATAGTCGTAGATTCTGAAAAAGATATGTAAGAAGTATTATAATTAGAGGTTGTTTTGCTATTCTGGCCTGGTTTAAAGGAAGAAGTACCTTCAAGTGGTGGCCACAGCGAAATAATTTATGTTGAATTTTGAATTCTATTTCGCTATTAATTATTTCAAAGCACTTGTACTATTTCACTTCATTTATTTAGACTCCAAAACCAACCGGTTTCGCATTTAAAGCAACCTTAGGGCTACTGTAGTTTGTGCAGCAATGAGGATGCTTTAAATAGCCAAACCGATTGGTCTTAGACTCTAAATAAATGAAGTGAAATAGTACAAGTGGTATAAAACAATGAATAATGGAATTCCACTAAGTGCCGACGATGAAAACTATTAAGACAGTTTCGTTAAATTTTAAGAAAAATTATTAATTTTTTGTGTGCAGACAGACGTTGTATAAATAGATATACATTTTTAGACTATTACGGTTGCTAACACTAATGTTATTATTATTGATGGGGTTCTTACTGTAACAGTGCCAGAATATCGGAAAATATTTTTTCTAATAGACGGACGCTAAGAACGTTATATTTCCTACTAATATTATAAATGCGAAACTAATGTATGTTTGTTACTCTTTCACGCCAAAACTACTAAATGGATCTGGATGAAATTTGGTACACAGATAGACTGCAGTCTGGAATAACATATAGGCTATCCCGGATAAATTTACAGTTCCCGTGGGATAGCTTTGAGTGTGTGAACACGGACGTAGTCGTGAGCGACAGCTAGTTAATCATGTTTGTAGAAAATTAAAGAGTATTTCACTCTTACTTTTAACTGGGACTCCAGATAGCTGACATGACCCAGGAAGCAACAGACACAATAAGATAAAAACGATAGACAAAAATGAAAGTAGAATATTTTGAGTTTAATTAATCTTATTTGTTTTGTTATCGGTCTAGAGTTCATTCCCCGGGTCGGGCACTACATTAGGATTGAATATGTGCCCGATAAGACAATAGTCTTGACACTTAACATATTGTGTGACTCAATATGATCGATGGATCATGGATACTTTAGTGGCTCGTAAGTTGTAATAGTTTTTTGAAATGGGTACCAACACGCGCCTGTTCCAGCTATTAATGCTAAATTGTCAGTTTGCAACATGAAGATAAATTAAAAATTTATAAAAATAGGTTAGGTTAGATTCTAAAACAACTTTAAGTACTGTACATCACGCGACCGTATTAATTTCTCTCTATCATATTTCAGATCTTCGTTGTTTCCATGACGGCGTTACAAAGTTGTAACTAAAAATGACTCTTAGCACGGAGAAAATTTAACTATATTTTATAAAATGATCGACAATGAGGTCGATTCCGTTGTCCCCGACTACACTAAACTTAACCAAAAATTAGGTTTAGTCCTGTCAAAACATCAAGGATGTATTACGAATTTGATGATTTGACAAGACTAAAGTTAATTGTGGTTTAGTTTCGGGGAGAATAGAATCGCTCCCATTGTCCATTCTTACTTGACTGCGTCAGAACTAGGGTTATGTTTGTCGTGTGTTTGTATGTGTGTATGTCCATTTCTTTAGCACGCCCTACAATTAAACTGACTGGACGGTTTGACATTTGTGTCGTTGGATCCCCCAGGGTTATGGTAGTGAGATACGCTATATATATATATATATATTCAAAATGCTGTCCGCAAAAAAAAGGCCGGAAATGGATTTTTTTCAGTCGAGTTTTTGTTCTTGTGTTTAATAAAATTGCTTGCTTATTATTGAGACTAGAAAACATTATTGTCCAGTTTTTCCAATTATATTTGGAAATGGGATGCTGTTTACTATCAGCGTCTATATTGAACCAGTAATGGCTGATATCTAGATAGCTATATAGCCATCTAGATATCAGATATTACTGGTTAAATTTTGGCCTCAGATGAGATGGTAAGTTATGACAGCAGGAGTCAGGACTAAGTAAGGCGGATTTGTGACAATGCCTAGATTAAATATAGCCAATCCACAACTCAGCAACACAACATACATCTATTAGTTTGTCCAAAATAAGAAAAAAACTGACGTCATCGGTCCCGAACAGATGATTGTCAAATTCAATTAATTAGCTATGATCAGCTGCATTATGATTAGTCGCTTCTGGACCAAAAAATATTTTATTTCTATTCCATCGTTATATTTTTAAATACATATTATCTACACAAAACTCGTGTCTACATAGAATCCAGAATTGTATGTAGTATTCAACTCAGAATTTTTAATGTATATGACATCTGCGTACCTCCTTCGTAGATTATAGGCGTCATATAGATATAATAATTTAATAATCACTCAGAAATTAGATTCAAACGTGACGTAATCAGAATAATAATGCGTCCAGTTTTTGTGTCACAATTAAGAGTGGAAATAAAACAAAACACTATTTCTTTAATTGTTTTTACATAATTTTAATATCACCCTTTGTGTTTTTATAACATGTGAAAGAAATAACTTTTAGTTATATAAAAAAATTCTATGGAGTTTTATTCTCATCTCATTATAGAGTTATATTATATAATGCGCGAATTATAACAATATAATAAGAACAAAAAATCGTATGTAAATAATATATTATAATACTATGTATTCATATGTTTGTTATTTATCCATTACTAGCCGACGCCCGCGACTTCGTCCACCTATACTTTGATTTTAATGATAAAATTTCTTCTATATTTCACCCCCCTTTTTCACTCTCTCATCCCACACCAATTCAGATACCCTCGTGGGATCATACGCACCAACTTTGTTACAGATCATCACATGATTAAATGCATAGTTTACGATTTATAAAGGACATACAGACAAACATTTAAGATAACCATTGATAACGCCAAGGTGGTAGTGGTGTGACAATATTATAACTGGGATGTAGTCTCTTCCTCCCAAACCGAAACACTCAGAACATTATAAAGTACAGAAAATATACGTCGTAATATGTATGGGAACCGCTGAGGAAATACTCATTATGCTTCGAATTAAAAAGTTCGAATGAAGAATGAATTAGCACAAATATATTGGAACTTACCTAAAATAAAAACAATTTAATTACAATAATGAATATTATGTGAGGCTACCTATTAGATAAAAGAAGGCGTATCGAATGCTATAACAACTTTTTCTCTGTTCTGTGTAATAATACTAACATAACGGCCGATCCGGGATCGGCCGTTATTTTAGTAAAATATGTCCTTTGATACAACTTATTCCCATCTGCAATATAAAAGTTTATTTTTTGGTCAACGGCAATCTATTTTTGTCCACAAATTAAAAGGGACGACGGAATCTACGATTTATCTAGTATTATCGCACATGTGTAAAAAAAAGTGACCTTATACGTACGTCAAATCGACGAGTTTACATATTTTATTGCTAAATTTATTCAAATCAAGAGATAATTAACGACATACCAGTTTATATACCTCTAACACTATGTAACAGTGTATTAACTTGTAATATATATATATTAATAGCATAAGATATTTGTCTCAGAGGCTGTAAAAAAATCGGCTATAGTCTAATTTTAAAGAGCCGTTGATGTGCAGTGAAAAATACCTAAATTGTTACGATTTAATTTTCGAGAGCGGCAAAAAGTCATTGGCTGGTTGGTGACGCGAAGTTTTGCCTTAATGTACCTTATACCGTTATCTCCTAGCTATTTTGTATTATATATTGGTAGCAGTAAAATTTTATGGCAAAAGAAAACAAAAATCGCTAACTCGTGACAAAATCTAAGCCCTCATTCATTTACAAGATTTATCTATAGTTCATAAATAAATCCTATATTATCACATTTAGAGTGACTTGGGCGTGGTTGCTCCTTTTACGAAACCGTCGATTTCGCTGTCCGTTCATTTTTATTTAATGTTAGTTAACCATAACGAAAATCTTTATAAGATACAACGATTCTTGTTTTAATATCCGCGAAATTTTTCACATAAATTTCAGTGACGTCAATCACACAAATCCGTTGACACAAACGACCACAAAACAAATGTTAGATACATAACCAGTTCCGAGATCACTACAAAATATGAGTAATTAATGAATAATCGTGTTCATTATTCTCTAATATCCTACGGTTGCTGCAACCAGAGGTGTGTGCAACGAGAATGTACTAGTTCACACTCTCGTGTCAATAGAGCAGCACCATCTGTTATCCGATGTTTAAGGCATCCGCGCATAACGCAGTCAGGTCGTGCGGCCACTTATTGCGCGGAGGCTATTAATGTACGGGTACGGATGGATGTTCTCGCTACCCACGCGGTCAATACATGATCTCTACCCGCTTGTTGCCTAGAGCACATACTCGCATATATCTCGAAAGAGATAGTTGGCCGCGCGGCTTTGTAATGAGCGGGTGCACTAACTGTCGTGATGTTCTTGCTGGCTGTGCGGTTAATATGTGCTTGCTGGACGCTGGCGTAGTGCGCGCACTTACATATGTCACGTTAAGAATTAGGCCATCATCCCAGACTCAATGTTGATAACCACCACGCACCATTGAAACCTGTGGCGACTGTAGGC
>DVZW01000410.1:0-10624 GCA_018237805.1 Mesosemia grandis
ATTTTATATATTATATAGGTTTATATTAGTAGAAATCACACAAAAAGAAATTACAAAAAAAGGAAATATTAAAGAAAATATTAATTACATTATAATTAACTAAAATTTTAAGATGGATGGGTTAGATGCAGGAAAGACGCGACCACCTGTAAAAATATCGACGCTGAGCATTGGGCGGCGGTCAAATAACCCGACAACTTTGTAGGCACCGAGTATACGAAGCGGCTACAGGAGCCGTGGATATTAAATCGCCTCTAAAAGTCTGAGACTGGAAGGACACGCGAACCCACCACTTATTAATTTCCCAAGGAAAACCCCCCTAATGGATTTACGACTAAATAAAATAATCCGTCACGACCCTCAGCAGTGAGGAGAACGACGCGAGGAGGAGGAGGGTTAGATGCAACTATGAAATTTATATATTCGGGAGATAAGTGCATAAAAAGGGCTATGAATGTTGGAAAAAGAATCACGTGTTTGATTCGTGACATATTCGTGTTCAGTTCTCCCTGCTTAACCCGCAAGGGAACGGGAAAATTCTGAAAAAGCACTAATATCCATTTTTATTCTGAAATTCTGAAAAACACTTTCTATCAACCAAAAATCAATTAATTCTACAATATTTTTTAAATTATAGAACATATTTCTTTGGTTTTTGCCCGAAAATGTATTTGTTTTTTTCTAAATTAATATCTAAGCAGTCTTTTGTATGGTTATTCCCTTTTTTATCTTTTCAATAACTATGCACAGGAAACACTTGATTTATTTCGTATTTTAAAGTTTTTTTATGTCGGCGAACGGATTCGGAAAATGCCTGAAGGACTAATTTAGAACATATATTTTCGGTTGGCCACGCACCGGCGTGCAGCGTGTCATTAGCACCTAATAAAGAGTCTTTATAACATAAACAAGGACTGAATGTGAATGTTGCCTACATGGGTTAATTTTGTGTATCAAAAGATAATCCAAGCGCTAGCCATAGAAAATACTTTGAAAAAGACACAGATCATTGAGGCACTTAAATACCTTGTAGTTTAGTTATAATTTAAATTACAATTAACTTAAAATATTACAACATACACGCTTTCTTCATCATCATCTCAGCAAAGGCTAGCCAAAATGACATCCTCGTCTTCCCTCATGCATTACTTATAAAAAACATTTGTATATAAAGACCTAGTAATAGAGATTGGTATCTCACAGTAGTCTACTAGTAGTAGTACACTAGTAGTCTAAAAGTATTATCTTCCTTCTATTCTATTGAAGCCTTTTAAGGAATTAATATTGTGTTCTTTTTGCTCCCCATCCTCCTCATCAATTACAAGGGAGAGCCTGGGCATCTTCAATCAGGTGGTTGAACATATCCTGATTGTAGGGCATCATAGAGGAGTTCTCCGTTTCTTTATGTTACCCAACTCGTCAAAGATACGTGTGGCACTAGTACTCGGATATTGTAAGTGGAAAAGACATACAAAATTTTTAACGGTAAAGAAAAGATGTAAACTCGTATCACCATAAAACATCTTTCTACGAAACGTATGAATCGAACCTCAAATGGCAGAGCAATTAAGTATAACAGGCCTGTGATACACGACCAAATTATAAAGATCCAGTTTTTGCTACATGATTACAGAATATAAATATGTTTTTGTACAGTGCGTGTGATTTTCGATATGCCTATATCCAGCTATAGTCTGTGAAATAAAATTTAATAATTATTGTTATATCATCACTCCACGGCCCTTGGGGGAATGGAAGAGAGAACCAAGCGCCAAATATCACGGTTGACACGACATTTTTTTCAACCTTCATCATCCTTTTCATTCGCTCTCGTTCATATCGGTGGCTCTTGAATCTTGATTCTCTACTTAGGCACGACCAATTTGGTCAAGATAAGACAGTCACGGTCTTTTATGGTACACCCTATATTTATTAATTGAGCTGTCAATCTGTTATCAAATCAATGCGTATTTATATAATTAATGCCAGTGGAATAATATTGGCATTATTTATATTATAGATTATACTCGTATTATTTATGTCCGGAATTATTTTAATCTCATATTATTATCAAAGACGACGTCGTGCGACTTAATATTTTTAGTTAAAGGTAAGTACGATAAGTTGCATTAAATGCTGTAGATACAAATTGATTGGACACCTTCAAGAATACGATGTGAAAACGATATATATAATACTTCTACGTTTTGCATCGCCACATTCGAACACAAATAAACCATGCCTTTGTATTGCAAACAAAGGAAATTGTACACCGGGTTCTTGGACTATGTCATTGTGGAAGTTAATTTGGTGTACAGGATATTTGGTTTCGCTGAATGCCAGAGACTGTTAGGGTTGTCTTTTATACACTATATTTGTATTTTATTAATATTATGTTTACACGTTTGTTTTCTTTTACGAATTGGGCAATGAAGTTTGTATTAGTTTAAAATAAAATGAATGTGTAGTTATACATAGGATCGAAAACTCTCGTTAAAATAATCGGGTAAAAACTCCTGCTGTTTTATGTATATAAGATCTGCTCTACTAGTTGATAGTGACGTATATACAAATTATTGGCGGGCAAGTGTGCTAATTTCTATGTAACTACTATGTACTTTCTCAGCTGTTGATATCTATGTACTAAATAAAAAAGATTGGTATGGGAAGGAGATAATCCCGTGCATTATCTTCCACGTTGCTATTCAGTAATCTTATTAGTAATATTGGTTGGTCGACGGTTAGCGTGTACGCCTAACGGCGCCGACCGACGAGGCTCGGGTTCGAATCCTGACACTTGTGTGATGAACATAAACGTCTGTAATTTTGGGTCTGGATGTTTAATAAATTTATTTCGGTATTTATATATGTATTTCTTTCTCTAAGCAAATAATTTGCTTAGTTTGGGGTTCGAACAATTTGTGTAATTTGTCCTATATATTTATTATTATTATTATTATCTATATATTAATAGGTGAAGTAAAAACTTTGTACCCCTTTTTACGAAAATTGAGAAGTATGAACTTTGGTATTACACATGTAGTATGCTTTTTACTATTATTATATACACATATCATACTATATAGGTATATATATTAATAATGGTAAAATTACGTTAAAATTAAAATGAATTATGGTCGAATCTCCACCACTAGGATAAACAAACGTTATAGTCTAAGATCCGAGTATAAGATGACCTTCACCGAACCGGTTAATGGATGAAAAGTATTTTATATTAAATTAAATATGTCAATAAATATATTGCAAGTGGGTTAACAACAAAAATTCTGTCCAGAATATTAATCATATGCTGGACAACGGTAATTCAAAACTGATTTTTCACAGACAACTTTAATAAGTCATCGTGTTCGTAATAAAATAATTTTAAAATTGACTTGTAGGTAGGATATTAACCAGACCAGTGGAAATCACTAATATCGATTTATCTGCTTACACCTGCCTACCCAAAAGTTATGACGAGAGAAAAGTCAACCTAACGTTTGCATATTCTATAGGCTTTATACTTTTGATTGATATGTCATTAGTTTAAGTATTATCAAATGTATGAAAAAAAAATTAATTATATTGTGAATTGATTTTTTTTAGTCAACCCACTGTCAATATATTTATTATACAGTTCAGTGAAGGTAATTTTATAGTATATGGGCAAGCGGCTCATGAGAGCCGGTATCCTTGGGGCATCTATCCTATACTCACCATAGGATAGATGCGTAATTCAAAGGTATGAGGGATAGATCGCTCGTTAACACGATTCAATAACGCAGTGTAGTCTATTAAGAAATGCAGCCAACAGACAAAAAACAACAGTTCGTAAATAAAACTGAACTCCCTAACACTCGTATAACCTTGCTCGTATGGGCGAGCCAAACAGTTCCAAAATGATTGTTCCCCATCCGGTTCCAACGGCTGTGAAACGCAAATGTAATTATTTAAAAATCTTTATCTACCGCTTACGGTAAAAGATATTATTAATACATAACATAATATAATATGTATATATGCTATTTACAAACAATATCTATTTGTGTCTATTTTTAACCAATAGACCTCATAGAAGGTTACATGTGGTCTATTGGTTAATAGTATGGATTACAATGTCCCGGATTCGATTGACAAATTGGGACGTAATTTATTTTTTTATTTTGTCTTTTTCGTAAACCTTGTTTAAATTTACTGGGACTGGTTTAAATCATATGGGACACATTGATATTTCTTTCCTAGACTAGACTTGGGTGTGCTAAGTTGTAACTTCAAACACACCTTCCGTACTGCCTATATGATATGTATTTACTTTTTTATATAATAACAGGCAAGAGAAACAACATCAACTTTAAGTTAAGTAATTTGTTATCTTTCACTTTCCAATGTCGCCATTGTTTAATCCTCGTTAATTTCCACACAATTAGACATCATGATTTATTCAAAATGGCGGCTGCTATCGATGTCAGATTTATTTCGTTACAATATTTAATGTAATTGACGTGCGAATTTATTGTATGTGACGTGGGTTATTGGCGATTTATTTAGATTTAAGACGTGGCTGTAGGCCGTAACATGTTTTTGTGTTCAAGTGTGACTGTAGTAACTTTTGTGTTTGAATTTAAGTTTTCTGTAGTTTTTCAAAGTTTTAATAATAACGTTCACCCGAGATTTCAAACGTGTGTTTGTCTTAAATTCCTGGCCGCAAAATTCTATTTTATATTTAATTGCGAGTTTTAGTATTGTTGACTAACACCCGTATCATATGCAAATATTTACTTAGTTTGGGGTTAGACCGCTTCGGGTAATTTGTCTTAAAATATATATTTGTCGCCTCGTTGACATAGCGTTACCAGTGTCGGTCTAAATTGCACGAGATCCTTGGTTTGAATCCCAGGTTGGGCGAAAAAAATTTGAGTTTTTTAGATTTTTTGAAAAAATTCACTACACGTGACGAAAATGTGAGCGGTGGCGACAGGTTCACATGATGGTCACCACCTGTCACATGATGGGACTTAATATCATCGGCTATCCGTCGGTATACTAGTACACATTAGCGCCGCTGGTGTGTACTAGTTCCACCTCTGTCTGGGATAGACAGAGGGGACAATGGATACAATTATATTTAATTTTTATCTATTTTATATATATTTATTTATGTCTTTTAACACAACAGTATTTAAATTTATACCAATGTCCGTTACAAAAATGGCGGTTCATTTCAAATACTTTTAACTATAGAATGGCGAGTTTCTGCATGGAAAGCAATCTAATTGTAAAATTATGTAAATGTAGAATATGGCCATACGTGGGCGTCAAATCCAACTGTGATAACGATTATTTATTTTATATTTGAAATAAATTAACAGACTTACGTTAATATATTAAGACATTTTTATAGCGATATATTTGGTCAGACCAATGAAATGACCAATATAAGTCAACATTAATAAGTAAATGAATTAAAATAATCACATGCCCATTATCCCCAAAGGGGTCGTTACAGTTTTAAGTAAACACAGAAGGGGAAGGGTTTTTGCTTTGCTTATTTCTGGTGACATGGGGGTAGGGGGGGGGGGTTATATTTATTTACTATTTTTTGTTTTTTTGTTTGTTTTCTAAATATTATACCGGTGTTTATATATGCTAAGGGTGAGTAGGTTTTTATATTCGGTATGTTTTTATTTTTTTCTGCTCCTAACACTTCTGTTAAATCGTTGTGGCTTCCAAGACAGCATATCTATTCCCTGGGAATCCTGAGTTCATAGCTCAGTGTCATCACGAGGTTGCCGCGGTTCATTCTGGCGTACAGAAGTAACAGCTGACTAAGGAACGAGGGCCAAAAAATGACTAAAATTCTGCTTACGTGATATTTGAATGACCTCAAAGCGGTAGGAAGAAATGCAATATTATAGTACAAGGGCTCCTGTAGTTAGCAGATGACATTAAAGTCCTATGATGTGTTTGCTAAGCGAGTTGCCATATCGGACACATACCTAGTATTATATTTTTCAAGAAAACTGAAAAGCATATCGCACCAGTGTTGGTATAAGATGCATGGGATCCTTGATTCGAATCCCGGGCCGGGTAAACAAATATCAATGTTTGAGTAAATTCAGATTTTTTGATCAATATCATCGGCTAATCTTGGGTATTACTAATATTACTACCACCACTGGTGTGTATTAGTTTCACCTCTGCCTAACACTTTCGGGGATAATAGAAGTGATGATATTTATTCTTATATAAAAAAAAAATCTAACAAAATAATTAAATTAAATAAAATAAATAAATTAAATGAAAATTAAAACAAAATAATTTAATTAAATGAAATAATTAAATTCAATCGAAACAATTTTGTTACCATTAACTAATAGAGGATGAATCTAATTAAATAAAAACGTTTTTAGCTGCTTCACATTCTTATCTTATATCTTGTAATTTAATTCTTTCATAGAATATCAAAGCCATTAAACACAAATATTAAAATCTAGTTTGTTCTTCTTCCGCCGGATCTTATCAGCCGCGGCCGCGTTCCGATCCGGGAATGGTATAAAAGAAACCCGTTTTTAATACCCACGTGTATTTATAAGAATTTTATTAAACTAAATACGTATATAGTTAGAATTTTTACAGATCGACAGAATCGATATTTCTGCTTCTTAAAATATCGGTGCCGATGTAGGTATAAGATACGGAGATTGCGTCCAATTCCCAGGTCGGGCATAAAAAAAAATATTTTCTACTGTCCACTGTTGGACAATGGCCTCCGCTAATCGACGCAATTCCACCCGATCCTGTGCCTTTTAGATCCTACGGTTTCCCGCCGTCTTCTTCAGGTCATCAGTCCACCTGGTAGGAGGGGACCTATACTCCTTTTGCTATATACACTTACGTGTCATTATTACGTATCACTGTTAAAGATCAAAATAATAATCATTTATTTTTATCTATGTAAACTTTTTTAGAAGCACATTTAGATCGTCAGAAAGATATTCTACTGTTAAATGTTAGCCGTATTAAAGGACCAGTGCTCTAAAAATAAGGTTAGGAATTTTGAAAGTAATTTCCAAATAAGCACAGTAAAATCGCGTCACATAAATAAAAAAAACATTTATGGTTGTGTAATTCATGCACATTATAGGACTATTAAAATACGCGACGGTCGCCATTTTGCAACCGATACATTAAGGCCTTAATGTCCATACATAACTTGAACAGAAACATGTGGGCATTGTTTGTATACTTATTTTTGTGATCTAGTTATTGTCCATATTACTACGCATAGGTCTCAGACGTACTATTCGCAGGTCACACATTAATTTTCGACTTTTGGAAAAATGAAAATGTACGGGATTGGTTTATGCCCGATTTGGCGATGAATTCCACCTATCTCAATTAATGAACTCAATATTATTATTATTACATCAGATGTAGACCATCGTATATTATATTAGTGTAAATTATTTTTATTATCACACTATCTCGCCCTTTGGCGATTATCGCTTTTTATATTGCAGTGTGATTGATATATTATATTATCACGCTATTAGTATACCCCATATGGGTAAGTAGACTAAAACAAACGCCGAACATCACGAATCAAACTCCCGTTTCGTTTCCTCAACATTCATAATTATTTTTATGCACTCTCGTCGATTTCGCTGATTATTGATTCCGCCTTAATTAAGGCGTGACCAATTTGATCGAGGTAAGTAAGTTATAGTGTCACATAGCAGTACGACTTACTTACTTATCTCTTACTTAAATATTACAAAATTTCTATTTAAGCATCATTATTCGTTAAACTTAAGCATTACAAAACACAAAAAACATACTTCATATAATTCAAATGACATTTACTGTATGGATTTGACAAGTTGTAAAAAGCGTCATCCGCCATTTTGTGACTCATAAATCCCTTTACACAAATCCTTAACACAAATTTGTCTGGACATATATTTTTATTTAATCCGCACTATTTCAAAAAGTCCGCTCACTCACGTTTCTCGGAATATTGTGGTATTATAAATATCCGTGTAATCCTTGTATTCATGGCTCCAATTTATTGTCATTATCAAAGAAACGCTTTGTATTGATGTGAGCCAGACCTATATGTGGAATGTCAGGGATTACCAAATTAATGCATCATTCATTACTTTATTCAAAATGAAATTAAAAGTTCTGGAGTTTAAACTGTTTCTGGCTACTTCTAGATTTGGGAAAATTCGATTAACTTGATTTATAAATAAATGAAGATAAAACGGTTTAGTACCTTGTTATTGTTCTTTAAATAAATAGGCGAATACAAAACAGTTCAGCAAATTTTTCTTACTGTTATATAAATAAATAGTCGAAGACAAAACAATTCAAAGCCAATTTGTGTCTGTTTCATAAATTAATATTATGCGAAAAGGAAGCAGTTTAGTACCATTTTCTAAATGTTTCATAAAAAAATAACAAACTAGTTAGCGAAAACAAAATATTTAACTACCATTTTTCTACTGTTTCTTATAAATAGGTGAAGACAAAATAGTACAGTGCCATTATTTCAAAGTTCCATAAATAATGACGCGAAGACAAATTTAATAGTTCAGTAAATGAACATGAAATGAAACGAACGAAAGCAAAATAGTTTAATTGAAAAATGGTACTGCATTTTGTCCTACGTGATTGCCGATTTTTTTTAAATTATAAAGTTAATAGTTTCACCTCTGCCCCTTTATAAATAAAAATAAAATAATAATATGCATTTATTATTTTATTTTTATTTATAAATTAAATTAAAGAGTTTTAAAAAAAGTCGTAAATTATGACCACTGAGGAGCGCTAGTAGCTACTACGTTTAATTTTTACGTATTTTTTACGTAAAATTTGAACATCGTGTTCAAGGAATTGTGATTAAAATAGAATCGAACTTCTGTTACGAATCGATCAATCGATGAGTTTGGAAATAACGCTCCTTTGATGTGGCGACGGCTGTGATCTGATCAAAGATTTCCCACCAGCCTTTCACTGGATGCGACATGTTTTATAGACTTTCAGATGGCCAGAGTTTCTCAAACATTCCGCACAATTTAAATTTCTTTTATTTAAGTTCCCTAAGTTAGTAACAAGTTATTACTATATTATATTTATTTACTCATTTTATTTCAAACAAAGCTTTACGCACACAACTCCAGGTTGATTATACAAAATTGTACAATTCCTTTTTATTAATAAATTAAATAATTATATAATAATAATGTAATAATAACATTATATAATTATACTTATAATAAATAATTATAAATTTAAAAAAAAGATTAAACTACTGTGGTACACGGTATACCTTCTTGCCAGGCGGCAGCTCGTGAAAGGCGAGCGAATGTTTTTCGTCATCAACATCATGTCAATTAGGTGGTAGAATTCAACGATACTTCGCTGGGATTGGTTCTACTTATTCTTGCCGTTATAATGCCCGTGGTTACCATTGTCGTGTACCGTTTCGATGGTAAAATAGCCGGTACACTTACGCAAGAGTCTTGTCATCCTAGACTCAAGGTTGGCAACGCACCATTAACACCTTTGGTGGGAATCGTGGGAAAGTATTGGAGGTAAAATTAAACAGCCCATATTAGTATAATGAAACAATACAGTAGTATAATTAAATATGATTAAACAAAATTAATTGACGTGTTTCTTATTCATTAAGGCAATATTACAGTCAAGTCAAAGACGTCATTCATTTCGTAATAGGTAAAATCGTTTCACACAAATGTATATATTTTTTGTTTTTCTGTTTTTTTTTCAATATATTAATGTTTAAATTGAAAAGACTTAGTTTTTAACTTTTTTGTGATATACCAACAATCAACATTATAATTGTTGAGAAACACTGCCTTGCATAATTGAATTAGGTGCACACGTAAATAAATTAATTTCAGATAGATTTATTGTAAGAATTTGCCTGCGGAATCAGATGTATTCTGTTACACGCAACAATAATTTACAACATTACGTATAAAGTAAGGACAACTCGTGCGATTTATTTACATCAGGAACGTTATTTACAATGAATGGAACGCAAAATGTGTGGTGAATTTTTAATCGAATAATATTTATTTGTGTGCAAATATTTCGTAAATTAATTCGATTAAGAACGACATTAAGTTTAGAAAGTTATGGCGGGCAAGAGGCAGGCGTGCAACGATATGTAAACATTTTGAAATTAAAGACATTGCATTCTTTGCAAATAAATAAAGTCATTCTTGTTATTACCGCCTCCGGGGATCTCTGCCTATGGGAAGTTAGAAATGTGTCTCTATTACGAAAATTTGGCCAATTACGTCTGCTTATATAAATTTATAAGCTAATTATAAAAATAATATTAATTATAATTGATAAATGGTCTGATGAAGTTTATTTAGTTTTCTTTAAAACTTCACTGCCTGGGATTCCACATGGCGTCAGGATTACGACCTGAAACATTATAATCGGCTAATCGTGTGTGTACTCTTAGTACACAAGCGTGTACTAATTTCACCTCTGCCTACCCTTACAAGAACAATGGGATGTATATTTATTTAGTTTATTTAGGTATATTGATGTAAGGTAACATTTAAAGTAGGCATCAAGACTTCTG
>DVZW01000411.1:0-10622 GCA_018237805.1 Mesosemia grandis
CGAGTATGTGGTGTGCAGATTGTTCATATTTGTTCCGTATTGTGGCACGTTGACAATATTGAGACGGAAATAATTTAAATGATTGAATAAAATTATATCGGTACATAAAGGATCATAAAACACTTGTAACTGTTTACAATTTTATTTGAAAATAATATTTACCGATTTCGAGAGTTATAGGGCAAGGAGACCCTTTAGTATCAAGGCAGAATATATAGATGTGTCAGATTAATCTGTATATCTTTTGGTATATAAATGTTACGACCCCTTCGCCCACAGGTGGAATATCTTTTGAGACAGCATTCCACTAGTACAGACCGACATTTTTTTAAAGTGGTATGTGACACCGGATAACTCGCCTGGATTAGTACAACAATATTATTTATACTTGCAGTCATAACGTCAGCGATTGTCTCTTGTGTTATGGTTTGGAGGGAGAAAGTAGACAGTGATCTTACGGGAGAGATAACATCTCGTTAAGATTTGATAGCCGCCATAAACACTTTGTGTCAATAGGCGAGGATTATCTCTTACCATAGGGAGATTAGTCTAATTGTTCATTTTCGTATAATACAAAAATATCTTAATGTTACGATACAAGTAAAAACTAAAAACTGCCTAGAATGAAATTGAATTTAAGTAAATAACGTGTAACTCCGGATAAAAGTATGCTGCGTAAATTTAGAATGCAACTTGTACACGCACGTGTCACTAAAATACCCAATCCAGTTGGCCCGAGATTCAAACAGCTCGTAAGAAGTGAGCAAAAGTAAAACATCCACCATCATGACTGGGTTTTAGAGTTCTGCAATGACTCGTCCAGATTGGCACCACCGCCTTACCTATTCCTGCCGCAATAACGGCAGTCCTTGTCGTATTTCGGTTTGGGGAGTAAAGTAGCCGATATACTTGTGCAAGTAATTAAACTGCCCTGTCAAGGTTGGCACCACTATTAACATCTCTGGTGGCTGTAGGCGAAGGTTTTCTGCTAACCACAGGAGACCCGTCTTCTCGTTTATCTTCCTATATAATAATAAAAAATAGGTTTGCTGATAAAAATACATGAGGTGACAGGTGGCGCCGCTTAAACAAAATGTTTCACAGAAACAAGTACAATACTTACATAAGGTGGACTTAGGATGAGAGCAGTTGGAGGCAAGTTATATCTAAACAGTAACCTCCCGTTAAGGTACAAGGTCCCATCGATGTGCCCTGAAACCAAGGTGGCATCACCGTTGCGCGCTAGCGACACGCAACACGACCCAGGAGACCAAAGACTCGTACTCTTGTTAGTCTTGCAATCCAGCGACCTAATATAATATATATTTTTAATCATCCTTATCTTATCCATAAACCTTATCTTAAAACTTATTGTCCCCTACAGAGATAGGAGGAACCCACAATTTGGCGCTCCTCAAATTCACCCAGTGTGCACGCTGAAGGGACTACACGGAACAAATCGCGTTATTATTCGCATTTGTAACTTGGCCCAAGCTCCCAGAAGTAAATGTAAAAACCACGCATTTTTTTTTCTTTAACATTTATTTAAAGACGGAACTAAATTACTTTGCAACACTTTTACACAACTAACAAAAATAACCTCTACGCAACGTTTCACCTCGATACAGAGGCATCTCAGAAGTTGACATTACGCCACGAAGAAGAGTACACATTATAATCGAATACCTCTATAGATTCATATAACAGTTCAAATGTGATTTATTGGACGGCTATAACGCAGAGGTCCCAGGCCTTTTTGTCTTAACATCAAGAGATTCGTCGGCTTGTTTATCTTCCCATAGAATAAACAGCCTCGGGTTTCGGGTTTTTTATTATACTTAGAACTTAATTTATTTCACCTAAATATCTACTACCGAAAGATGCAAGATATTATATTTACTGTTATTTTTATTTTTTTTTGTTTTTAACCGACTGTCAAAAAAGGAGAAGGTTATCAATTCAGATGTATCAATGTATAATTCGATCGAATATAATAATGTATAATGTAAAATAAGTTAGGCTTTGTTTTAGTGTATAAAAATAATTTTCACTATATAGCCTTAACCTACTATCCTTTCCATCCAACTCTTCCCGGGTTGGTTTGGTTTGGGATCATTTTATCCCTATGGACCATTCGCCATTTATTCCCAATGTAGTCGACATTACCGTGAGGACAAATGACTCTACCCTCATATGGTAGAGTCATTAAAAAACTTTGTCCGGAAAAAAAATACTCTGTAGTAAACATAAATAAATATATTTTGTACTCGTAACAAATATTTTCTTTACTTGCGGCACCAGACTACGATACAAAAACAGAAAATTAACTTACCTCTTTAATAAACACCCATACCCAAGTTGTTGTTATTGTAGTTGTTGTTGCATAGTCGGGAATAGAACCCCAGACCCGGAGGAAGTCGGAACTTATACACAATAACAACTGGACACACGAGGCCGAACCAAAAAGTAAGGATAAGATGTATATAGGCGACGGTTATCTTTCACCATTAGGAGATCCGTCCGCATTCAACAACATTAAACAAACTTCAAATAAGATAAAAAAAAACTTTCAAGACGAAGTGACACATCTGCTCAAACGGGAAATAAGATATCCTAGTCCTAGTACAATCAAGAGGATATTAAGATAGGTATACCTACAATACAGCAATTACCAGGTCTAGCCGTAAATGTGCAGTAAAATAAAGAGAATAATAAATTATTTTGTAAATGGTTACATTAAATTAAGAGAGCGTAATAAAGTTACTGACTGGTTAGATAAACGCGAAGATTTGCGGGCGACCACTAATATTACCTGATCTTTCCATCACTGGTGCCAGCATAGAAACCATTTTCAGCCGGCACCAGGCACAACGGTGCGCCGGTCAAGGGGAACTTGTTACAAATGACTTTCTTGCCATTCCAATCGGCACCAACTCTGTACACGAAAACCATGTTGTCGCTCTGTGCGACACCGAGCAACTCGGAGTTCTCACTAAACACCAACTCTACAACAAATTTTCATATGGATTAGTATATGAATCATCATGACAGGTCCCTTTTGGACGTCAGCACAAGGAACCGAGCGCCAAACATCACGATTGACGCCTGTTTCGCTTCCTCTATATTCATCACTCTTTTCGTGCACTCTCGTCCGTTGCACACATTCTCGTCGGTGTCACGCGATCTTGTCGGTTTCACGTACTCTCGACGGTTTGATGACTCTTGACACCGACTTCGTTGTTTTCGATGACTCTTACACCGACTTCGTCCAAGGCGCGACCAATTTGATCAATACATATTATATTTTATTTGTGATTTTACAAAATAGGTATTCCACCAGGTAAGTATTTTTACCTTATTGGTCTGGCAGTGTCGATTTTGGTATATGCATGATATCTATAGTATCAATTCCCACTGAACAGTTTTTTTCAGTTTGTCAAAAAAAACTAAACTTGAATGTGCCCGATTATGGCAACAAACCCTTTAAGAAACTATCGGTATGAATATATTCATGCCCATAGTACCATTCATAATAAAATTTTGTCTTAATTTGTAACGTGAATGTCTTAGTATAAAATTTGTACCTACTTAGCATATATGTATGTAAGACCACTGTCCCATAAAGAGAGTAAGCAGAGACAATTTCCGCGAAGTACAAGAATTTCCAGGTGACGGGTATTGAGCCTCGTCATTAGCATTCCCTCAAAGGAAGAAAAGGAAAGGGGGAGTAATTCAATTGTAATATCTTCACCTCAGGTCCCTAGCGGGGTAAGCTGAAAGAACCAAGCGCCAAAACCCTTTCGCTTCCGCAACATTCATAATTCTTTTCATGGGCTCTCGTCGGTTTCCGTGCCTCTTGAATCCAGCTTCATCCAAGGCGCGACCAATTTGATTGAAATAATTCAGTCGTCGTATCCGGTAGCACCGACTTCCTACTCTCACATAGTAAAAAGTTTTAAAATATAAATAAATATTAAGGACAAATTACACGAATTGATCTAACCCCAAACTTAACATTTTTCTTTTATATGAACTTGCTAGTCAGTGGTAAATGGTTAAAAAAAATGTTATTTAATGGTACTAATAGATACAAGTACATAATACATTAAATGATATCGAAAATCTTTTTTTATTAAACACCCATACCCAAAAATACATACATTTATATTCTTTACAAAAATGCTCTTTACAAAATTGCTCTGTCGGGAACCGAACCTGAGCCTAGTCGGTCAATGTCATTAGACGCTAACGAGTCGACTATGAGGCGTTCAAATAAAAATAAAGCAAATTTATACAATAACTGAACTACATACTTGTAATAACGTAAGATTTCTTCCCTGCGACAGAATCAGCAGGTTTTGTACTAAACTTATCACGGCGTACACCGTCCCGGTCAAACAGTAGAACTAATCTGTCGCAAGTTGCTACGGCGAGCTTCACATTATTTGGTGACCAGCTTATATCTGCTATAGGACTATCCGTGACCTAAAAATAACAATTCAGATATATAATAGTAAATAACCAATATTGAATAAACTAAATAATTAAGTAGTATTTTTTAAATAATATATAAAATAAATTACTTGTGCCTCTAATAAAGTTCTACTATATTTGAAACGCATTTTTGGTTTTTCAATCTAATTATTTTTATATATTGTTGTAATGTAGTGAATTGTTGACAACATAGGTATCCTAGCAACCATGGTTATAAGACTTTAAGGGATACACAAAATCTTATGGGGGAGGGAGATAGTTTCAAAGGTGTCCGATGTAACCAGCAATTAACATTAAACGAAGTCTGATAGCCATCACTTAAAAGAAGAAGAATAAGAATAAGAACATTTCCGACTTTTTCCTCAGTTGCGCTAGAGTAGCAAAAAGGTATGAAATTAACTTAGCAGTTTTGACATTTTATTTTGTATCATTATTATTTTATTTGTCATTGGCGTAATCAGTTGGCTTACCATAGTATTATAATTATTACATTATATCGTTCACTTACAATGATAATTTGAGATTAAACATCTAATTAATTAAGGTCACTGATTAGTTATACCAATATTTGGTACTGTGAGGATTTCCCGTAGTTTACGATAATTACTGACAATGGGGTCAATTTCGTTGTCCCCGACTAGACTAAACTAAACCAAAATTAGGTTTCGTCCTGTCTAAACATCAAGGATGTTTAACGAATTTGACGTCTTGAGATGACTAAAGCTTAGTGTGGTTTAGTTTAGTCTAGTCGGGGACAACAGAATTGACCTCAGTATATATCTTTACTAAACTGTATATTATACCTACTTTGTTATTAGCATATCTTCGTAGTATTATTTTATTACTTATTGTTGCTCTTTGCTTAATTTACCACTATTAAGATTAAAACGAGTTATAGAATCGAGGAACTACATATTTTAATCCACGTAATATGACGAAGCTATTTCTAAAAATCGAAAAGTAGGCATCATGGACGTAGGATCTTGATTCCAATTTGTTGACGAATGATTATGATATGTGTGGTGGATCTGTCAAAATAAAATGTCAATCTTTTCACCGAGTGTTCTGTGTATGTGTAGACGTTATTAGGTTAGAATTATTTTATCCGTTGTAATCCGCCTTAATTTTATAAATATAACTTTTATTATACATGTAATCTAGTCAATACTAAGTTTTGTTTATGTGTGGTGTATTCTTTTTCATTCAAAAGAAATGCTTTTCTTTAAATTCTTAATATTGTAATTGTGCGTTACTTTGGTTGTTACTGTTATGTTTTTTTAATTTCAGGACGTCATGCCTTTTGCACGATATGTTGAACCAGGGCGTGTGGCCCTGGTTGCCGAAGGTTCTTTAAAAGGAAAACTTGTGAGTGTTGTCGATGTCATAGACCAGACGCGAGCACTTGTGGATGGACCGGGCAGTGGTATTTCCAGACAACAAATACGACTAAACCAATTGCATCTTACCAAATTCCGTTTGAAGTATCCCTTCACAGCACCCACACGTGTTGTGAGAAAAGCCTGGACGGATTTTAAACTTAATGAGAAATGGGCTGAAAGCCAATGGGCCAAAAACCTCGCCAACAAAGAAAAGCGAGCACAAATGACAGATTTTGATAGGTTTAAGTTAACCAGCGCCCGTGTCAAGCGTAATCGCGCAAGAACAGCCGTATTCAAAAGTTGGAAGGTTAAAGCAGCAAGAAGCGGCTCATTTGGCAAAAAGAAAGTCCCCAAAACTCCTGCCAAGAAGATACGCACGAAGAAATCACCTAGTGCTAAACCTGCGAAGAAGTAATTCTTATTGTTGTAACCAACCTAAATAAACAATTACTTTTAAGCCAAATTACTCTTATACTTTACATCCATTTTATACCTATATTAAAAAATAAGGTGAGTTTTGTGAAATTTAAACTCCAATCTTTTTTTTTTTATTCAATGTTTTTCACTATTTCAGGTGCCTGAACTGCTCTTCCAAATAATAAGGTAAAGAAATCCAGATTTATCTTTTGCTCGAATTTTAGTTTCAATGATTATACCTACATTTGTATATAGTTTATATCACCACATGGTTATAATTTAAAAAATAATTATTATCCATTTAGGTTAAAATAGCACATGTTAGCAACATTCTTTATTCTCACTACTAATAATATATTAATTTTGAAGTTATACTAAATATTTACTCGTTGGCGGAGTAGTGATGAAAGTAATTGTGGTGTAAGACTATATTTGAGTTTGATTCTCCATGAGGCACGCATCTATGATGTACACGACTGTAGCTATTTAAACCGAAGGCACGAGCGCACTAGTGCATAGACGTAAATACCCAGTATTTAAATAAAAAAGTAAACTTATTGTTTTGTGTATGTATACTCTCAAATGGGCTAAAATGGCGATTTCTCCCATGACCGTGCCGGTTTTGCTATCGTGCAAATAGCCTGGGTGTCTAGTAAATAATTCCCAGTATTTGTATATATATAATTGTTGACTAACTAATATCCATGTCACAATTAAAGAATTTGTTTAGTTTATGATTACATTAATTTTTATAATTTAAAAATTCATTTAAATAAAATTGTGATGATTTATTTTGTCTCGTTCGTATGAAATGTGATTACAAACTTACCGATCAAACTGAAAATAATATTTTAACATTTTTTTATATATAGTTTATATTTTGTCCTTAATGCAATTTTTTTCTTTTTTTTAGAATTGAAAGGCTTGTAGCGTGAGCTGAAAATTCAAAGTAATTTATCAGTATCCATTCAGTAATTTGAGTGAAGAACATCTTAGCCTAGATACAATGTTTAGGCAGCAATCACACATATGATTTGGACAATTCTAACTACAAGGTAAACTTATTAACTACATATAATCATGTCTACCATCCTATAAATTGGTCAATTGGGTGTTTAATCTGTCAACTTTATTACTTCTCTGTCTATTTAACAGTAATTTCCCATTAGTATAATATGTAGCAACCAAAGGGCAATTCAAACTTTAAAAATAATATATATCATGCCCAGATGTATGTAGTTGAAACTAGTACACACCATTGGTACTAATGTCTACCAGTATAATCCCACATTTAGCAGATGATATCAAGTTCTGTGATAGGTGGCAAATATGTTGCCATATTAATCACATATTCCAATCCCTAGCAGTGAAGAATTTTTTTTCTCCAAATCTGAAAAGATCTCATACAATTTTTCATCAGATCAGGGATTTGACCCTCATGCATCTTATACTGGTACCACAATTCAATCTAAAACTAGTAATTGAATATGAGCAGCGTTTGACCCTGAAATCAAAACTAGAACTAGGACCAAGGTGGTTGTGGCACAGAGACAACAACACAAATATACTTGTTAAACTATAAATAAGAGGTAGTTGCAAGACTGATGAATGTATATTGTCTTGTTCGTATGAAATCTGATTACAAACTTACCGATTATACTGAACTTATCAAGCCATAGTATTTTTTTTAATTGTCAAAAGAATTGTGCCTACATACAAGTTTTTTTTTTAGATTATTGCATAGTATTCATCAATTATACTATAAATAAAAGCATTGAGGTTGACGAATATGTCTAAGCAGCAAGCATGCTTAATTACATTTATTACGAAGGATTTTAAATACAAGTTAATGTAAGTATTCATATTTGCCTAAAGACGTACAATAAAATTATAAGACAATATGATGATTTATTTTGTCTCGTTCGTATGAAAAGTGATTACAAACTTACCGATCTAACTGAATCTTTCAATTTTTTTAGTTTAAATTCCTTAAAAAGTACTTTTTCGTTAATTCACTTCTTTTTTCAGGTTAAATTATGGATATTTCATCCAAAGGAATGGAAATCCATCCAAAGAAATGCATTAGCTTTTTGAAATTCTATATAAATAAATTCATGAAGTACCTGGACATAGACAATCTAATCTTTGACTTTTTACATGGTAAGCAGTTACATTTATTTTTATTACTAAAGCTTATAGACAAATTGTCTAATATTGGCTTATACAGCAATACCCCGGATGTGTGAGATAGGTGGGACCAAGATATACCAGTGTAGTAAGTCAGTCTCATAAGTTGTGGTTCAAGTTTGCATATTAGAAATACATATAATGATTGCGTAATTGAGACCAGTTTAAAGAAAACAATCATTTAGAAGAACTAAGCTTAATTAAATGTTAGATAGTAAAAACAAATTAATATTACAAATAAAACAACCCCATAGTTGTTTTTATGTCAAAGGCTCCATATTTTCTAAGAATATAGGAGACTTATTAAATTTTTCTTTGTCATGTAAAATTTCCTCATGTAATGTACATCTTCACATGCAGTTAGTTATTATTTGGCATTATCTTGTAAAAAAGACCATTTTTATGTGATTTCGATTAGCCTGGAGTAACAACCATATTCAATAATTATCTTGAGTTTTTCGTACTCCTATCTCCTAATACGCGTAAAATGGGGTAATGCTGTATGTGAATATTAGGCAATGACCTAAAACTTGATGACAAAACCTTGTATAATGGTTATCTAAACCAGAAAAGAATGACTAATATGACCCTACCAAAGCCGATGTGTGCACAGTAAAGTCTGACATGCTTGACTCTGGTTAGGAACAGTAACTGCACTCTGTGTAAGATATTTTGTTATCATAACATTGATATCTAAGGGTTGAGTGGAACATATTTAATTATCTTATCTAGTCGTAACATAATTTACAATTGTAAAAAAATATTGTGTATAGTCTTTAAATTTTGTTTTAATTCCATTAAGTCATCCTTTATCTCTTAATGTTAGATTTTATATATTTTCTAGTGATAGTCAGCTAAAGGTTATTAAGCTTGACTACCCTTAAAAGTGTCGTTTTTAAATTCAATATTTCTTCAACTTCAGAACTTGGACACTCACACTTAAGAAGTTTAAAAAACTAAATAATTATGATAGTGTTTTATCTTTTAGGAGAGATTTTGATGAATATAATATATGATGGCCATAGATAAAGTATATAACTGCTTTTCAAGTGTACCTATTCTGGCCATAGTGCCAATCCAGTCTGTGAATCAATTTATCTTGGTAAGTAAATTCATATGCAATGTTTTGTATATAATTTTAGGACATCTAATCACTAACACTAATTTTATTACTTCAACCTATATTTACAGTTAGATTGTAAGATTTGAAGACATATCTTACAATCTAACTGTAACACAAATCCTGATCTTGTACAGATCAAATCCTGTTTCCTTACCTAAATCATGTGATTGGTTATTTTTCATTTTACACAATGTTGTCCAGACTTTAGCCAGCTATGTAGAATAGGCCAACTCCTTCATGTCGGGGAGCTCGTTAAAAGCAGTCATAGGTTAACATGTCACCATTCTCATGACTAAATGGTAGAACTCAGCAATGACTCGCAAGGATTGGTACCTTATTCCTGCTGCAATAAAGTTCTGGTTTTGGAGGAAAATTAAGCTGGTACACTATAGTATACTACTATATATTTAACAACCAATCACCTACTAACTGGGTTGGCAAAATGCAACATTCTACTATAGGAACTGATGCAATTAACATGTGTGTACTAAGGTCTTGAAAACTTAAACATATCTATCCATCTGCAGTATAGTTGTATATTTTAGACAGGTTATTTTTATTTTCAAAGTTACTTTCATATAACATTCTTGACACATCTTTCAATTTACTGATGTTATTCATAATTCTTAAGCTACAAGACATTAAAATTTTAATGATGAACTGTTGTATCGCCCCTAACTGAATTCTGATGACGATTGCTCTGATTCTATTACCTATGGTATTTTCATACAAGATTTACATACCTATCTTAGTTCTCAAAAGAATATTTCATTACAGATGGGCACACTGAATCAAATCTATCTTGTCTTATGAATCGACACTGCATTTATTAAGGTTTGTAATGCTATATTTTTTATTAACAATTTTAATTTATTTATTAACTAATAATTAACATTATTTATTACATTCTACAAGTAACTGCAATAATTACGGAATTAGCACCTTTAATATCTGTATAATGGAATGCTTTAGTTTGAAGTTTCAATATACCAACAATAGTCAGTTGAATCTTATGCCAACAG
>DVZW01000412.1:0-10615 GCA_018237805.1 Mesosemia grandis
GTGCCTGCAATGAAAACTATAAAACGCTTTAGAATGTATTTTAATACATATTTTTATTGATATATGTACAACTGTTTATAATAGTTTAAATATGATTAAATATTCAAATATTAAGATATTTATATAAGATATTTGAATATTTAATAATTTTAAACATAATGAATTCGAGTTAATGATAAGACAAAGAAATGTTAATTCCTTCGTTATTTTTTAATCCGCAAATTGTTTGGTTCTTATGCCAATTAAACTAAGAGATACGTTGTTCTATGGAAACCATGGTTTTAAAAATATCAAACACATTGGTGTATATGTTATCATCTGGATATGTTATCATCTGGATATGTTATCATCTGGATATCCCGCTAATTGTTTTGCTTCTTCAACAATAAAAAAATGAAATCTGATGAAATATTTTGCTTGCTTATTAATTATACATAATTATATATACTTTTTACCTATTGCGGTTATTACCACTAACGGCAGTTATCACCACTAACGGCGGTTATCACCACTAACGGAATCCAAAAACTCGACGTTGCCAAAAACTCCGCCATCGCTCAGCATTTTTTAGAGTCGGGCCTTAATCACTGGATCGAGTTGCGCAGACGACACCTAGACATTGAAATGCGCAGTAATCCTTATTGCAATCGGGAGGATGGGCTTAAATTGTGAAGTGTATGAAATCCAGTGATGAAATTGGGGCAAAATAAGGTCGTTATGGTTGAAAGACAAGGTTGATTCGGTTATTTTTTTTGTCGAAGTGACTTTCGTTCGAATTCAAGTATTACGAGTAAGGGAATCAGGTAGAGGGTAGACAGACTTGTTTGCTCATAATATATTATTTTTCTACCCGCAATGCTTCAATTCATCCGTGATTATGGCGATTGAAACTGCCGAATGTGGAAGTGAACTATAAAATAAACCCCGGTAAGAACCTGTTAAAGATTAATAAAACATAATTATTAATCATTTCCAGATAATGGCAACCCCACTGGACTACTGTCAAGTCAACCCGCGCCCGAATACTGGTGTTCTGTCGCATACTTCGAGCTGGACACACAAGTTGGAGAAACCTTTAAGGTCCCATCGAGTAGACCTAATGTCACTGTGAGTTTGTATCTCATTTTCAATTGTCTTTATATTTAAACATAGTATTGTCACTTCCTTGGAATCCAAGGAAGCAAATATGATTCCGCTTTCGGCTAACATTTTTTCTTCTTTTGGTGTAAATATGTATGATAACCGATATTATTTTCATCATTTTATATTCAGTAGTCAGTTCTTCCTTGATCAATTAAGTGTGAACCTCTGGTAGATTTTTAAACCTTATTTTATTTTGTTTATTAGTGGTATTTATCTGATTCTCAGAGATATCAACCCCATCATGCCTAACCTAATGGTATTATTGGACTTGCAGCATTTTTTTTATCTTATTTTGTTATAAATACAATTATGTATTTAAGAAAGTTATACTTCTATAGGCGTGTTGTGAGTAAAATATTACGATATTACAGAAGTAACTTAAAAAGTCAATTGATCAATTCTTTTGCTGAGTCAGCTAGTTAAATATAAAACAATAAATATTAATTAATCATTAAACATATAGAAATATAAGTTAAAATGATAACGCACGTATATAAGTACAGATATTTTTTTTTATTTACTCTATGGTATTTCGTTATTACTTCTTAAACTTTGATAATCGGCACCGCGTTAAAGCGATAACGTACTCGCATGCGGGACACTTGACGCTTGAAACGACAAAAATGGAGATAGTTAAGTTATATTATTAATTTTATGCGTGTTTGACATTCAAGTTCGTCTTTAAATTATAGACCGTTAATATAGATTCTACCATAAATATTATTGAATATGGAGTAATTCTGCGATTACAATTGCTTCCCACTTCGTGGGGCGTACGTACGTCACGTACGTCAAGGACATGAATTTTACATCCCACGTGGAGCGTCTAGCAGCTAAGGGTTAACAAAAAAATTGTATCTCTTTAAATTTTATACGTAGGCGAATATAATATACCAATCATAGTTTACATTTAGATTTTGTATTTTATTTGACATAAATCCTTTATTTTCTTTCAGATCGACGGCTATGTTGATCCTTCCGGCGGTAACAGATTCTGTTTAGGCGCACTAAGTAATGTACATAGAACGGAGCAAAGTGAACGGGCTAGGTACGTACACTTTTTATACGTCATCATTCCAGATCACATAATTTTAAATACCTACCAATCACGACACAATTGTTTTGTGATTGGTTGGGTTTTAGGCTCTATCCGCACTTCGAATTTTTATTGCGCGTTTCGTTTTCTCGCAATATAGATATGTGGCACTAGCGGTAAAGAATTCGCAAAACATAACTATAAAGTATAAATAATGCGATAAATGTCGCGCGGTAAAAATTCGTAATGAAGTGCCTTAAAACGATGTGATCGGAAATTATGACGTCACTTTTTTCTTAACTAGGACAATGTTGACTGTAGATCCCAAGCTCTATCCTAAAGGATAGCTCCTCGTGATTATGATTAAAAGTGTAAGATTAAATGAAACTAGTTTTTTAAATGTCTTCCGCTAATTTGTGACAATAGTCGGGGTGTCGTTTGAAAGTGTCTTTGGTTATTTATTACATATTTTGTTCAGGTTACACATCGGTAAAGGCGTCCAGTTGGATTTGCGTGGTGAAGGCGATGTGTGGCTTCGCTGTCTGTCGGACCACTCGGTGTTCGTGCAGTCCTACTACTTAGACCGAGAAGCTGGCCGCGCGCCGGGTGACGCCGTGCACAAAATATATCCCTCCGCTTGTATTAAGGTAACGCTAACAGAGGAAAAAAAAATAGGCTATTTAACAATCCTGGCTTTCTATGGCTTTAATCTGCATTGACATGGAGGGAATCGGGTTTTTTTCCTACTCCTCATAATACTACTGTTAAAAGGCGTTGCGGTTCCCAACAGCGTAGTTTTTTCCCTGGGCATCCAGAGTTTAAAGATCAGAGTCATCAGCAAAAAACAGGGGACTTTCTATCAGCAGTCGTATCGTGGCTGCCATATTAGTGTTTATTTAAAAGTTTTTTTTTAGCTGTCACTTACGTACTTTATTTGAGTTTAGAATGTTAAAAAAGGATGCATAGTTATTTATCGGTTACATGGACACGATGAACCATGATTTTTTTTGTTCGAAAAGGTCCACTTAGTGACTAACCATCTCGCTCGAGCATCTTTATTGTTCGTTTATATAAAAACTCTTTGATTGAGTCTCTTTGTTAGTGAGCGATGTTTAAACAGCGTAAATTAAAGGTATATAGATGAATTAATCCAATTTTTTTGAAAAAGTGAGTGTGCATAGAGGTTCTAGAAGATCGAATTTGAATTAAGTTATACCTTACGCGCTTGTACCATCAGGTGTTCGACCTGCGGCAGTGCCACCGCCAGATGCAGGCGCAGGCTGCCACAGCGCAAGCCGCCGCTGCCGCTCAGGCCGCCGCTGTGGCGGGGCACATCCAGCCGGCTCATCCCGGCATGAACAAATGTGAGTATATACTTTACACAGGCGTACATGTTTTCAAACCGTCACATACGCGGACGCTGTATTGCCTTCTCTGCACGATGGCCAACATTGTGGTGAACTTTACGGCAAAAAAGAACGCCAACGTGTAGACTTGGCGGCCTGTACATCGACACAACCCTTTGATCTGTTGTTAATGAATGACTCCACAAGGATTTCTCGCCATCTCGTATTCCATCATGCCAAAAAATACCGGGGCCCGTAAAACACCCTTCTATACTTTGGCCAACCGGTGTAAGCTACAATGTTGGCTATCGTTTAAAGCTGGTATTATGGTATGCGGCTCCTTGCCACACGCCCGTACATCGACACACATGCGTGCGTTGCAAAGGTATGCGGCCGCGTATCACACGCCCATACTGCCACACATGCGTGCGTTATAACGTTATGCGGCCGCATGAAAAACGCTCACACACAGACACACATGCGTGCGTTGTAATATAATACAGGTACGTGCCACAAACATGCGCGAATCCTAACGGTAGTCAGTTCAATTTCTCTGCCTAAGATAAGAAAAAAGTGACTTCATCGTTCCCGATCACGCCATTTTAAATTAAACTAATCACGAACAAATGTCTATTGAACGTTGTTTCGTGATTGGTTGGTTTTTAAAAAGTCTTTTTAACGTGCGTCATTTTTTTCTTATCTTGGACTGACTAATAATATATACTTACCCTTCAGGTATCGCACGCACAATGTTTTATCATTTTGATATATATTTTTGGACATACTGTTTAATCAACAAGTGACACCATTTTACTGCAGAGTCGAATAAAACCGTAATTATTTTTACCCGACTGAAGGATGGATATATTTTTCAACACGCCCTGCAGTCTAAACGGCTGGACGGATTATGACATATGAGGTGACGATGGATTTGTCATAAATGGTAGTGACATAGACTATATAAATTTTCAAAATGGCGCTCACAAATGGCAAAAAGGGAGATTTGGAGTCGGGTTTTTGTTCTCAATTGCTTGTTAAATAATGTTAGTTATTTTTAGTAATGTTTCGTTGCATATTAGGATTAAAACCCAACGACCACGAGTCTGAATAAAATTTAATGGAATATGAAATTGTGAAGGTTTGTCGGCGGCTGCGGGCATCGGCGTGGATGACCTCCGGCGGCTTTGCATAGTTCGGCTATCGTTTGTAAAGGGCTGGGGGCCGGACTACCCACGCACGTCCATTAAAGAAACGCCCTGCTGGGTTGAAGTTCATTTACACAGGTCAGTATAGACAGATTAGCAGACACGATTTCTTGATAAGACATAACTTGCGTTACTTATGTACTATGTATATAATATTACATTGTATTAATATTACATATGCCTATACATAGTGTAGGTTTACACAAATAAATAAAAATTGAACATGTATGTATAATTCTATACAATTTTTTAGCGTTTATGTTATAGATTTAGGCTAAGAACTTACGACGCTCTCTTCACTCGCGCTTCTCGTGGTGAAGGAACGGCTGTTTATAACCAAACTTACGAGATCGGAGTTCTGTGCGGATACGCAGCCGTCGTGGTTGCGATTATTGCTCGCATACTTTGCAAGCGACTATTGCAAACAGGGGCGGTTGGAAGATATTGCGATCTTTTTGCGAATAAAAAAAACATAGTCTCAAAATTCTGCTTGTATCCACTAGCTCACGATCGGTATGGTCTGATTATATCAGTGAATTAAAAAAACACGAAGAGAAATGATTTAATTATTGTCTGAATATAAATATTTTAAATACTGTCGCATTCTGTAGAAGCTGTGGGTCCGCTGATATCAGTTCGCATTATGAAATTTTTTGTCGGTCTGTAAGTCATATTGAATCAAGAACGGCTGCACCGCTCCTAATGAAAATTTATTACGATAAAAAACAAATGTGACAGGCAGGTCATTTCTTAGATAAATAATATTTACATAAATACATAATGTGTATCGTGTTTATTTGCCAACATAGAGTGAAGCAAAGGATATGGATGTTATATGAATAAATAATCTAGACGTTTGGCAGCAGTATTTCTGCGTATTTTTATCAAGTTCTGATTAATTATTATGCCTTACTTATACTTAGTCTACCAAGAAGGTTGTGTCCTTGTCTCAGTTTGATCCCTAACTACATATTTCCTTCCTTGATACTCTTGCCCTCTAATACTCTTGTTGGAAAGCAAATGATATACTTACTGTTAGGATGGCGCTCCGATAGTCCTTTTTAAAAAAAGAGAAACTTTATTGCTACAAACTTTTAATGAGAAACAACAAATTTAATAATTACATACAGAAATACGAGTGAGACTAACCTATATGTATGACCGGAGTGTAGTATGAGGTATATTGAAGTCCCCGTAAAACCATGTGGTTCCGTCTTTTTATAACATCGGAGGCGAGGGGGTAAATGCTGTCAGCATTTATTACATATTAAATCATATTATAACATCTCCCCATTTTAGACTGAGCTTTATTTTTTTTAATAATAATAAAGTGAAGTAAAAACTTGTAAAAATAAAATTAAAGTACAATAAAAATAAAACTCAATGAATGGTTCAAGTGAAATAAAAGATATTTAAGTAACATGAAGTACACTCTGCTAAAATAAATTTTACTAGATACTGTTATACATAATTACTTTATTCTAAACTAGTGTTAATGCTGTGTCTCCTTTTGAACAGAAGTTAATAAGAGATTTTTTTTATTCAAAATTCTTTAGTTATTTAATACCAACTACAACAACATTAGTGAATATTTTGAACATTAATAAAATGATAAAAATGTAAAAGTATAAAAATGTGAAACATTTAAAAATTATTTACATTTCTATTTGACATCTCAAAAATTCTGTAATATACTTTATTTTTCTGTTTATTAAATTCTGTTTCAGCCGGGAGACACTGAATTGATCTCTTGTCGTATTCATTATTTGAAATGTCAGTAAGTTCAATAGATGTATTACTTGTTCTATCGTGAACCTTTTTTCGTGAATTATAGCATTGATTATATATTCGAATACAACATGAGGTATTGTTACATTTAGGAAAACATTTTTTATAAATTTTATATAGAATAAAAGTACTAATTAATATTAATATAAAATATGTCAGTCCCGAATAATATTGACCATATCTAACAATATGGGGCTGATTTTGTGACTGACTAATTTCATTTTCTAAGTGATCTAGTTTATGTGAGGCTAACTTTAAAGATCTATATTTGACAATGTTATCGAAACCAAAAAGTCAGCGCTTTTATTTATTAAATTATATTTACAATAATCTTCTTCGACAATGTCGTAGGATAAAGTTAATTGAGAGGGCAATACAGTTTTATGACTAACTGAGGGAGTGAATTGATAACTTTGAAAATAAGCAACACAGTCTTTCTCTAAGGTCAGGAGTCCTGTACCTTGTAAGGTATAATTTGTAACATCATGGTCAGATTTAATAGTAAGCTTGCTTGGCTTGGATTGAACAAAGATATACTGACCATTATTTAAGTTGCCATATATTAATATTTCCATAGATAATTTTTGAGTCACAAATATCAGGGAGCGCTAAAGTGACTTCCGTTAATAACTTCGTTTCACAAACAGGATTATTTATCGTAGACAATATTGATGTCATGGGACAAACCATGTATTTATCCTTAACACGTTTACACTCAAAAATATTATCTAATAATGTATAACTAAGTCTATAATCCGTTACAGCCACGTATAGTTTCGAAGGATGAATTAAAATATAAGTTTGATAATTCTTTGTTTCCTTTGGGGTTGTTAAAGGTAGATTTTTGTAAAGGTTGAACTTCACGGGATTTATTAAAGGAACTTTAATAACAAAAACGAACCTATCATTATAATAATATGATGTCAATTTTGACAGATCAATGATAGAATGAATATCTTGCAAAGTTAACGAGATTGGAAAATCAGAAACTTTCTTAATATTAACCTTAGACTATTCCTTAAATAACTTAGTAGGTGTTATTATATAAAGGTGAAGAATATTAACCTTAGAAAATAAAATATAATTTAAAATAATATCTATAATATTAAAAATGGAATTAAATCTTTCTACATTCATTAAGTCAGCATGTAATTTTGATTGAGTTGAGAAAATGTAGTTTAATTTTTCAATTTGATTATTTAGTTTTATCTCATTATTATTTAATTTTTGAATAGATGTATTAAAACTGTTAATAGTTGATTGTACAACATGTATGTTGTCTTTCATTAAAGAATATACTTTGTTTTCATTAAAGTTTCATTAAAGTCACTGACAAGCTATGATAGCCTCGTCATACTTGCGCGCATCTTCAGCATCTAAAGTTCCAAAAAAGAATTTAAGAATTTCTCCTCCAAATTCAAGTGCTCTTTTGGCACGATTGTCAATAATTAAATGATACAATGATTCATATTTGAGATTATTCGCACTAACTAATATCTTACAATCTATATTAAACGAACCTAAACTGAGTATTATATCTACGTGAGTTATAATGTTCCACTAATCATTTTGAAAATATACGACTGACGTCGGGTCAAAGTGCAATCCTGGACTATGAGTAATCGACTGAATAGGGCTAGAAATTCCCGGACTAACGAAATACCTGAAACAAAACAAATTCAGGCTGATTTTAACTCGTCGATGTGATATTTAACGTGTTTCCTATTTATGTAGTCCTGTTATTTTTCCCATGAGTTTTCATTATTTTAAACGGACCTTTCCATACGGGAGCTAATGCTTTTCGAATCCTGTGATGTGTGTAAAGCCTTTCGGTGTTTTTGGTGTAGGGAATTGAGAAATAGCCTTAACCTTGTCAGGGTTCGGCAAAACACCATTGTCTGTAATGATATGTCCAAGATACGCAACTTCACGTCGCAAGAACTCGCATTTGTCCCGACAAACTTTTTAAAACTAAGGGAAGAAAATACAGATTCTGCATATGAGATTCAAGGTCGTGAGAGTAGATAATACAATCATCCAAATAAATATAACAGTGTAGACCTTGTAATCCAGTGAGAACTAAATTCATCATTCTTTGGAAAGTACTAAGTACACATTTTTTAAGCCAAAAGGCATTCGTAAAAATTTAAATTGTCCTGAAATGCCATTTGTAAAAGGCAGTTTTCTCAGTGTCCTTGGGATTTAATAATAGTTCGTGAAAACCAGATGCTAAATCAAGCGTACTAAAATACTTAGAATGACCTAACTGATCTAATATATCTGTAATGAGAGGAAGAGGATAAACCTCAGAGACCGTAACATCATTCAGACGTCGGTAATCTATAACGATTCGCCATTTTTTCTTTCCAGAAGCATCACTTTTCTTTGGCACAACCCAGACGGGCGCACACCACTGTGACGTAGAAGGGCGAATTATTTTTTGGTCAAACATTTTTTTAATTTGTTTTTCAACTTCGTCCTTGTAGACCTCAGGAAATCGATACGATTTTACGTGAATAGGGTCTGCATCCCCAGTATTAATGGAATGTTTAATTACATTTGTGTGAGTTAAAGCTTCACCATCGAGATGGAATATATCTGTGTATTTTGAAATAGAGTCAATTAAAGATTTCTTTGCTTGTGGATTAAGATGAGAGGTTCTAATGTGATTTAAAACTTGTTGAGATCTATCTCTATTAAAATATTTTATCTGATGTATTGTTTCAACTTTCTTATCTTCTACTTTAGAAGGCAATAAAAATGGAATGAACTGAACATGAAAATTATCGATTTCTATTTCCGATTCAGTTGTATTTAAGACCGTAACATTAACTCGGTTGTTTGGTTTCAACACTACAATAAAGTTAGCTAAAAATACACCTTCACAATTTTTTTGATCCAAAATTAAGGCTTTATTTGTATCACGAATCTCCGTTAAATTAGAAACTGGGCATTCAATAACCATTTCCGAACGCGGAGGGATGATATAAGATGGTTTACTAAAACAAAAAGGTATATCGTAACCTTCTACATTAAGAGTGTTGGATGAATATTGAACATCTATTTTAAAATATAGGATATTGGATATGGACTACCTATTATACCATCATAACATAAATTAATCGTATCATTAATCGCATGAAATACGAAATCAAATATTATTCTTCGTTTTGGTGAGACGCGACGCTCAAATTTGAGTTCAATAGACCCTAGAGATTCACAATATGAATCATTATCACTTAAGCCTTTGAGTTTTATAATTTCAGGGCCAAGCACTGGTTTATTCCGTAAACTTGAAAGTTTGACAATCGAAATTGTAGAACCAGTGTCAATTAAAAAGCATAAGGGCTTGTCATTATAATTCGTTTTTAAATAAACGTGAGGAAGAGAAACTTTATTATTAATATTATTGAGATTGAATGTTTTTACTAAGGATTTTAAATAAACTCGATTCATTACGAGAAAAGCAATTATTTTTTGATTGCTTATAAGTCTGCATCGAAGCACTAAGCTGTGTTGAATGAAATTCAGGAACACAGTTTGAGAGATTTTTAGTCTCTGATTGTGCGTTACTCTGTGTCAGACAATATTTAGGGGAACAATAAGAATGACGCGTTGTGTTTGTATTTGCGCGAAGCTGTGCTAAATGTTATTCAGGAACACAGTTTGAATTATAAAAAACACGCGTGCCGTTATACATATTATGTGGTTTCGGTAGGCACGGAGCCGAAACTGAACTTAGTTTAAAGAATTGAAATCATTATTTGATATTATATTATTATCATTATTAATAATATGCATATTAGTTGAACGATTATTATTGTTTGGTAAATTATTTGTCTCTTTTTGATCTGCGTTGGAATTATGTCGGGTAAAGTTACGAGTATCAAAGTTCCCATTGTTATTTCTCGCTTGAAGTTTGCAACATTCTTTAATCAAATGTCCGCGGACTTTGCAATATGCACATACCTTATTACCATTACCGTGTGAACTTGTTTTATTATAAGAATTGTTACTATATTTATGATTATAATTATTACTAGAGGAATTATAATTTGAGTTCACAATATATAAGCTAGTCTTTTTAATATTTTTAT